>PVKP010041683.1:0-18582 GCA_004027715.1 Plecturocebus donacophilus | reverse complement strand
AAAAAAAAAAAAAAATCAAAGAATCCCTGAGCTGATTTTTTGAAAAGATCAACAAAATAGATAGACTGCTAGCCAGACCAATAAAGAAGAAAAGAGAGAAGAATCAAATAGATGCAATAAAAAATGATAAATGGGATATCACCACTGATCCCATATAAATACAAACTACCACCAGAGAATACTATAAACACCTCTATGCAAATAAACGAGAAAATCTAGAAATGGACAAACTCGTGGACACTTATACTCTCCCAAGACTAAACCAGGAAAATGTCGAATCCCTGAACAGACCAAAGCAAGTTCTGAAATTGAGGTAGCAATTAATAGCCTACCAACCAAAAAGATTCAGGACCACACAGTTTCACACCAAATTCTATCAGAAGTACAAAGAGAAGCTGCTACCATTCCTTCTGAAACTATTCCAAACAACAGAAAAAGAGGGAATCTGCTTTAACTCATTTTATGAGGCCAGCATCATCCCAATACCAAAACCTGGCAGAGACACAACTAAAAAAGAAAATTTCAGGCCAATATCCTTGATGAACACTGATGCAAAAATCTTCAATAAAATACTGGCAAACCAAATCCAACAGCACATCGAAAAGCTTATCCACCATGATCAAATCAGCTTCATCCCTGGATGCAAGGCTGGTTCAACATATACAAATCAATAAACGTAATCCATCACATAAACAGAACCAAAGACAAAAACCGCATGATCATCGCAATAGATGCAGAGAAGACCTTCGACAAAATTAAACAGCCCTTCATGCTAAAAATATCTCAAGAAACTTGGTACTGATGGAATGTATCTCAAAATAATAAGAGCTATTTATGACAAACCCACATCCAATATCATACTGAATGGGCAAAGGCTGGAAGCATTCCCTTTGAAAAGTGGCACAAAACAAGGATATCTTCTAGCACCACTCCTATTCAACATAGTATTGGAAGTTCTGGCCAGGGCAATCAGGCAAGAGAAAGAAAGAAAGCGTATTCAATTAGGAAAACGGGAAGTCAAATTCTCTCTATTTGCAGATAACATTATTGTATATTTAGAAGACCCTATTGTCTCAGCTCAAAATCTCCTTAAGCAACTTCAGCAAAGTCTCAGGATACAATGTGCAAAAATCACAAGCACTCCTATACACTAATAACAGACAAACAGAGCCAAATCATGAGTGAACTCCCATACACAATTGTTACAAAGAGAATAAAATACCTAGGAAACCAACTAATAAGGGATGTGAAGGACCTCTTCAATGAGAACAACAAACCACTGCTCAAGGAAATAAGAGAGGTCACAAACAAATAGAAAAACATTCTATACTCATGGCTAGGAAGAATTAATGTTCTGAAAATAGCCATACTGCCTAAAGTAATTTATAGATTCAACACTATCCCCATCAAGCCACCACTGACTTTCTTCACAGAATTGGAAAAAAATACTTTAAATTTTATATGGATCCAAAAAAGAGCCCACATAGCTAAAACAATCCTAAGCATAAAGAACAAAGCTAGAGGCATTATGCTACTTGACTTCAAACTATACTACTAGGCTACAGTAATCAAAACAGCACGGTACTGGTACCAAAACAGATATATAGATCAATGGAACAGAACAGAGGCCTCAGAAGTAATGCCACACATCTACAACCATCTGATCTTTGAAAAACCTGTCAAAAACAAACAATGGGGAAAGGATTCCCTATTTAATAAATGGTGTTGGGAAAACTGGCTAGCCATATGCAGAAAGCTGAAACTGGATCCCTTCCTTAAACCTTATACAAAAATTAACTCATGATTCATTAAAGGCTTAAACATAAGACCTAAAATCATAAAAATCCTACAAGAAAACCTAGGCAATACCACTCAGGGCATAGGCATGGGCAAGGACTTCATGGCTAAAACACCAAAAGCAATGGCAACAAAAGCCAAAGTAGACAAATGGGATCTAATTAAACTCCAGAGCTTCTGCACAGCAAAAGAAACTATCATCACAGTGAACAGGCAACCTACAGAATGGGAGAAAATTTTTGCAATCTATCCATCTGACAAAGGGCTAATATCCAGAATCTACAAAGACCTTAAACAAATTTACAAGAAAAACACAATCCCATCAAGAAGTGGGTGAAGGATATAAATAAACACTTCTCAAAAAGAGGCATTTATACAGCCAACAAACATATGCAAAAAGTTCATCATCACTGGTCATTAGAGAAATACAAATCAAAACCACAGTGAGATACCATCTCACACCAATTAGAATGGCAATCATCAAAAACTCGGGAAACAACAAATGCTGGAGAGGATATGGAGAAATAGGAATGCTTTGACACTGTTGGTGGGAGTGTAAATTAGTTCAACCATTGTGGAAGACAGTGTGGCGATTCCTTAAGGATCTAGAACTAGAAATACCATTTGACCCAGCAATCCCATTACTGAGTATATACCCACAGGATTGCAAATCATTCTATTATAAAGACACGTGCACATGTATGTTTATTGCAACACTGTTCACAATAGCAAAGACTTGGTACTAACCCAAATGCCCAACAATGATAGATAAAGAAAATGTGGCACATATACACCATTTTTGTGGAGCCATAAAAAAGGATAAGTTTATGTCCTTTGCAGGCACATGGATGAAGCTGGAAACTGTCATTCTTAGCAAACTAACAGGAAAAACAGAAAATCAAACACCACCATATTCTCACTCATAAGTGGGAGTTAAACGATGAGAACACATGGACACAGGGAGGGGAACATCACACACCAGGGCCTCTTGGGGGTTGGGGGACTAGTGTAGGGAGAGCATTAGGAGAAGCACCTAATGTAGGTGACAAGGTGATGGATGCAGCAAACCCCCATGGCACATGTATACCTATGTAACAAATCTGAATGTTCTGCACATGTACCTCAGAAATTAAAGTATAATTTAAGAAAAAAGTAAATTTTTGTTGTTTTTAGCCATGTGGTTTGTGATACTTCGTTATGGAAGCCCTAGAAAACTAATACAAAGGGAATACATGCACTTCAGTTTTGCAAAATGATGCATCTAAATAAAACATTTTAAAATGTACTCTGCATCTCAACTTTGATTGTTAAAGTACCAAAAAATTATTCGGCTGCTGAGATGCTTCGCAAGAGTTTGAGCCAATGCTATTTAAATTCACATTCACAGTAAAAGTTAAGTCATCTAGGGACCAGCTTTCCAGAATATCAAGCTTCTCTAATGGCTGCTGAACTAAACATTGTCAAGGTTAAAATGTAATCAATTTAAGGAGCAAAAAAGGCAGCTCCCCTATATGCTGAGGAAGAGAGACATATTGCCAAGAGGATCTGAAGCACCAAAGATTAAACTCAATTGACGGGAGTCGTCTGTGAAAAGTCATCCCTTCCATAAAAGACAGAGAAGTGAGACAGAAGTGGCAGGAGGCTAGAGAAACAAGAAAACTGGAGATCAACAATTGCAGCAACTAGAAATGGTGCTAGAGCAGTGAGCAGTGAACGCGGAGGTGTGTGAATCAGTGATGAAAGAAGAGAGTCAAACACAAAGAGAGGCAGTTCTGCAGCACAGAAAGTAGCAAGCATCCTTTAGGCTTCACATCTAATGGCCTCACTCTCTCCAGGACACACAGAAGATGTCTGTCAGCTTTGCAGAATAAGTAGGCAGATATGCAGGGAGGTATTGCCTGAAAGCTATTAGAATCTCAATTGCCCAATGAACAAGCCAAGCTAAGGGAATACCAACATTCAGTAGCTTACTCTCCTGTGTCACTCTAGTAGTTACTTCTAAAAGAAGACTCAACAATGACAAAAATGTTGGGTCATTTTCCTGCCTATATTAGCTGACTGATTCTACATGCACATTTCATTGCTATTTCAAACATAAAATTGAATTAGAATTCTGCTTTAATGAGAAAACATTTATATTGGACTCAGTATACAAAAGTTTTAAATAAACAACTTAAAAATGAATGTTTAATGTTATTTTTGTCCAGATTTTAAGACAAATACTAAAAGGCTCTTTAGGTGATGATACTGAAGTTTTGACTGAGGAAAAGAGGACCAATAAATAATAAGCCCAGATGATTTTGAAGAATTTTTAAAAAGGGGGAACAAAGCATTGCCCTGATAGATATCAATATTTATTAATAAGCTATGGTAACTAAATCAAAGTGGTATACACATAGAAATTGACCAATAGAGTAGAACAGAGAGCCTGCAAACAGCTCAACTTACACATATGCAAATGTGACATCTGACAAACAGGGGGTGCATAGACTGTTTAATAAGTAGTGCTAAATATTGACTCTGAATAGGAAAATTAATGAAACCAGATTTCAATTCAAAAAGTAAAAAGCCAAAGATAAAGACTTAAATGTAAAAGCAAAACTTTTAAACATTTAGCAAAACATTTAAGGATATATATTTATCATATCGAGACAGAAAAAAAATTCTTAAATAGGACATATATACAATAAAGACCAATGCAATTAATTGTATTTTTAAGAAAAAATTTGTACAACAATAGGCATAAGCAAAATGAAAATATTAGTCATGTACTGAAGAGGGGTATATTTGCAAAAATAACACATAAAATACAAAATTTGAATACTAAAATATAAGAATCATTCTTTTAGATGATGAGCAACCCCATGAAAAAGAAGACAAAACAGCAAACCCAAATGACTAATAAAGATGTGAAAAGCATACCAACTGAAGAAATATAATCAAAATAACAGTAAGATATAATTTTGCACCTGTAAGATTTGGAACCTTCGAACTCTAATAAAATTAATCAAGGACATTGAAAACAGGAAATCTCATATCCTACCAGGAAGTGTGTACATGGTGACAACTACTTCAGAGATTATCTTGGCAATATCTACTAAAGATAAATGGTAGATACTCTAGGACTCATCAATTCTACTTTTAGTCAGCCCATAAGAAAAAAAAGGCAAAGATCTAAGAACAAATCAGTGTAATTGCCCCAGGAAAGGAAGTTCCAGGGTAACTCTAAGAACTTACGCCTATTGATGAGCTGCATTATTTAACAATTCTACTTTAAAATAAATTCCTACAAGACACTCTCATACATCTCCACAAGGAAATGTGCACAAGAAATTTTTTAGTGCAGTTGTGTGTTTCAAGCAAACCTTGGAAACATCTCAAAATTCCAACAGTAAGAAAATAGTTAATTTGTGTGTCCAATGGAACAAGGAATTTATAAATAATGAATTAGTTTAGAAAAATGAAACTAGTTTAGAAAATGAACTAGTTTAGAAAAAATGAAAATGGTAAATACATTCAATATATTACTAATGAAGATATTAAAGAAATTTCAAATAATATGTATTATTAATGAATGGATGCATATATGGCAAAAATAAAATCAAAAGATTCTTCATAGCAAGACTGCTGTATGGTAGAGGTTAAGAAAGAGAAAGAGGCCAGGCGTGGAGGCTCATGCCTGTAATCTCAGCACTTTGGGAGGCCGAGGCAGGCGAGTCACCTGAGGTCAGGAGTTTGAGACCAGCCTGGCCAACAAGGCGAAATCCCATCTCTACTAAAAATACAAAAATGAGTGGGGCATAGTGGCGTGCACCTGTAATCCCTGCTCCGTGGGGGTGCTGAGGCAGGAGAATCGCTTGAACCGGGAGGCAGGGGTTGCAGTGAGCCGAGATCGTGCCACTGGAGATCGTGCCACTGCACTCCAGCCTGGGCAACAGAGTGAGATTCTGTCTCAAAAAAATAAAAAATAAATAGATAAAAAATAAGGAGAAAGACAGCTCTTCCAGGAATATCTGTTTGCCTTGTTTTACTGGTTCCTATTTGGCAATTACATGATGATGTAGTGATGCACCGGTAGGAGTACATTGGCTTTTCTAGCGACACGCAGTGAGAAGAGAGAAATCAAGTTTTACTAAGTGGCGGGATTTTCCTCACCAGCTTTCTGAGATGATCGCAGTCCTCCAGGTTAAGGTCTGAAGAGTGTGTTTTCTAGAAAGGGTAATGATTACTAGATTTCTAGAAAGGGTAATGATGACTAGTTTCTAATTGACAATTTTCACTAAATTTCACTTTCGAGGGAAAGAGAGAAGGATGCTGAAAGCATTACTTTTGACTAGGCAAGAAGTCTGACAAAGGCAGGAATTCCCGTGTAGTAAAGGGAAAGAAAAAAAAAGGTATTGAGTTCTTAGTACTAATTCCCAAAGAAGAGCAGGCAGGAGTGGACCTGAGGGCAATGGCCCTGAAGACAAAGCTTTACTGCTTCACTATTTTGCCTAGGGCTGGCCTACCTTTCTGGGGTTATCTATGTTTCCGGCAACAATAAAAATTCTCTTGTGATCCATGGAATAGGTTTAGAAAAATACAGCCTGGCAAGTGATATTTCCAATATAATATTCTTAATGTAAATATTAAAGAAACTCTGACCAATTGGAATATCGAGCTTTTGAGTAAATTCTCAAAATCTAATGCTGGAAGACAGTGCAGGAAATGGCACGCCTTAGATCCTTTCTGTTTGTATTTAGTGAGCTTCGCAATTTATATGTATATCACCATGTTTACAAATTTACCTTTCCTAAGTCTTTAATGTTGGCTAATATTTAAATCAGTTTCATTTTCTAAGAACAAAACAAGTAAAAAGGGGATAACTGTAATCAGTAGCAATGGAAAACAAGTAAGATTTAAAATTTACAAGAACAGTAAAAAGACAATGGTCCATGGAAAAATGCCTGGGTGTACTTTTGACAGGGTCACATCTGGTATTGGCACTCTTGAATAACCACTGTGAAGCCTCGTGCAGACATACAGGAAGCCGTCAACAAATGCTCATCCATTTAATATTCATTGATTCAGGAATGCATGTACTGTGACTCAATGCTGAAATGAAATCACAAGCAGGCCTGCTTTTGTTTGTATGCACATGAAGACAAAGGGCTGATGCTCAGTCTCTCGCAAGGTCTCTTGTAGCAAAATAAAACATGAAACAAACAATGACTAAACTATCTATATAAAGATAATGGCCAGAAACTGCACACCAGAAAACTGTTAAGTTATTAAAGGCCAGGAAAGACAAAAAAACAGGCCATGTCAATGTATGTGGCATAATATTTATGGGAGAAAGCATATTTGTAATTTAATTGCCCCTAGAAATTAGCATCCTCAGGTGGAAGTTAAGGAAAAAGTATAGGCAATTCTGTTAATCTGACAAATCTGCCAGAAAAATCCAGAGCACAGGATTAGTAAATGCTTTATAAAATCAGAGAGACCACAATCCAAGTCAGAACTTTCACGCCGGGAAACTAATCATGTATTGTTTCAGGTAACAGTTATGGAACACTTGCAAATTCCTCTAGGTAGTGGAGGAGTGTTTTCCTTTCACAGTTTGTTGCATATGGAATGTGGCCATAGGCGACACAGACCGTTCAGTTCATTTCAGAATTGTGCCAAGTGTGATAGATGAGACTGCAGTTAGGGGTGTCTCAGATAGTGAATAAGTATGCAACCAAACTGAAAAGCTTAACAGGAAAATGATGATAAGCACTTTATTTCAGAGCCAAAAACTTGAGCGAAAAATGCTTTAAAGACAAGTGAAGTACAGTGTGGTTTCATACACCTGAGAAGGTTATTAAAGAAAACTGGAAATATTCAAGTATCAAATAGAAAACCCAACAAAATACAGAAATTACTCATCATCTGCTGGCAATTTACTAGAGTATTTGTAACGATTTAGAGGCCAAAATAAGTAAGCAGGAAATACAAATAAATATTGAAATTCAAACTTTTTTTTAAATTGAAGGATCGAAGATTGAAATTACTCTGGTAACAATTTAAAAAACTGTGAATGCTCAGTGAATAAACATCGAGAACAAAAGAATCCATCTACAAAAATGACAGCACGAATTGGAAATGAGGCATGAGGAAATAGCTGAATTACCAATTACCTCGCAACAGTCTTTACAAAGGAAAAGCTACAGCACTACCCAAATGAGTTAACATATTTCCTGATATGATTTTGGAGTTAAATTGTATTAAGGCAAAATTGTGGGAAGGATTCAATGATTCTTAAGCTATGTGAAGTAACACAGATGGAAGCATACCTTGTTTATCTAAGAACATTAAGTATTTGAAAAGGAATTCTGGGCTGTTAAGAGTTAAGGGAATGAATCATGCAAGACTTTAAAATGAAAACACTGTAAATATGATTAGGCTGGAGTTATAAGAAAAGTTGAAAAACAACTTTAAAATAATTCTAATATATATACCTTGAGGAGAAAAAAAAATTCTTATTTTCCTTACTTCCAAATTTATCTTAATATTTTTTAGCTTAAGGAGTAAAACCAAAGTTTAACAGTTCATGTAAAAAAAAATCTTAATTTACTGGTAGAAACTTGTAAGTTTATAACGAGAAAACAGAATTTTGTTCTAAAATAAAATGATTAAGCAAACTATAGTAATTTGGCCTGAGTTTGTATTGATCACAAAGACAGTGATTTATGGTTTTCAAAATTATGCATTGAGAAGAGAAAAAAGACGGGCGGGGACAAGATTGGCAGTGTCGTATTTGTAATTAAATGTATTTAGATAAGCCAGCTACCACTAGCACCTTTTTCAATTATCATGAATTAATAATTTTAATATTTCATAACATACATATCCTACACAACACCAAGCTTAGTGTTCCTGCAGGTGTGGAATAATAAAATACCTTTGAAGACTCACAGGGTAACTCTCTGAGAAGTGTCAGTAGATGGTAATAGGAACAGGCATCGGATCGAACCTGGCAGACGGCATTTAATTTGTAGCCTCCATAAACACCAGGGCCATTCTTTTTACAGCCTGCATTTGTCATTTTGAACGGGAGCCGGGAGCTCTGGCTTTCTGATTCCTGCTCCTGGACCAGCTTGTCAGACACCTCAGGCGAGAAGCCATACTGCTTTCATTATCTTCCTGGGGTGGATCACAACATCAAGTGCAGGTGAGCATTAAATAATCGCTCGTGGATGATGATTGCCAAGATCAGACCTGGGCAACACTGTGAAGTAGACCAAGTTTCCCTTTGAGAGTCCTAGGATTCCTGTTTTGTTTTTGAAATTTTTTTAGCCCACTCTGCTTCTCTTTTTAGGCATCCACTGGCCTATGATTCCTACGAGCAACCTGTATTCTACCATCTTCTACTGTGGAGCAGATGCTGCCATGCCTGGCCCATCTGCCTCAGAACTTCCCTTTGCCCTGCATGCCCACTTCCAAGTCAGTGCCAGGACTCTTTCCCCATGGCTGTCTTTCTGGAGTCCAAAGTGGAAGCAGAAGAGAAATACACCCTGCATCCTCTGCCAGCCTGTCACCAGTGAGAGGAGTTGATAATACACTGAATAAATCCTCTATCTCCCTTTAGTATTCTTGTAGGATAACTTGGGACATGTTTCACATTGCACCCCAGAGGTGCCCAGGTACATACAGAAGCTGTGCTGGCTCCCTGCCCTTGTCTATCTCAGTCTCCAGGTCCCCATAGTCTCCTAAATAAACTACTTGTATGGAAATCCTTTTTGCAGGGTCAGCTTCTAGCAGAACTGAGACCTAGCCAATCAAGGCTTGATATCATTAAATCAAATAAGGTCCCTTATACCTTAACATGCATTTAGGCCATGTTTTACTTACTTACGAATAATCTGCATTTAAAAAAATTTCCCTACAAGGAATATACATTCCTCTTTTTTTAAAACAGACATGAGTAAGCAGGTGAATAAAATACATTTTATAGGGGAAGGTTTTTACATAAGGAATAAGCAGTTTCCTTCTGTATTCCTCCTACAGAGCTAGCTCTAATCATCAAAATGTGAGATTCAACCACTTGAACTAAGGATAACATGTTCCTTTTCAAGTGGGCAGATCTCAACGGTTCTCACTCTTCAGGCAGAAGCTGACCCCTCTTCAATAATTCATAAGGGTGCGGTATGTTTGAAAACATTGCACTTAAACACATCAGTAAGTCCACCGAGGAAAGACTCAACTCAGATGGAGGCTTCTGACAGTTCTTCAGTCAGTCTAATCAATGTAGGCAGTTCACCTGGGCAATTCAAACAACTATCCCACTTCACACCAGTGGTTCTCAATCTTAAGAGTCCATCAGAGTCACCTGGAGGGCCTGTGAAAACACAACTTTTCAGTGTCAATGGATCCGGGATGGGGCAGAGAATTTGCATTTCTAATAGTTCTCAGGCGATGCTGATGTTGTTAGTTGAAGAAGCATGCCTTGAAAACCAGAGCTAATATGTAGCAGATAATTCTTATATTTGCCTCTCAAACAATGTGTCTTTAAATTCCACAGACTCTTGCATTTCCTTCAGCAAACACTTAGTCCAAGAGCAGACACTTTATTCCTAGGGTTTTCCTCCTTTTTGTTTTACCAGCTGGCTGAAAGCCAGTGCCATTACTTTGCAACTGATCTTTAATATAAGTTTTTCCAGTATTCTGTCTTGCCTGCTAAACTCACCTTCTCCTTTAAGACATCACTCTGTATAGTAAAAGTACATTATCTACATTCATTTTACAGTGAAGGTATTTTTCTGCCAGGCAATGAGTGAATACGACCAATGGGGTCCTCATTTTCAGTTGTATTTGAATTATTTTGCACCGCTGTAGCTTATAAAGGGGCAAAAATAAAATGCCATAATAATCATAATGGATATGTCTCAAAATGATGCAATTTAGGTTTACTGGCAAACAGGACATTAGGCAATGTGTTGAAAGTGTTTTCTATATAGAAATGAGAAACCAAAAATGAAGGACCTTCAGGTTATTTTAATATTAACAACTTGAAGAAAAAAATTATCAAATGCAAAGATCTTTAATGAAAAGAACTGATACAGGTTATTACTTTCTCATTGCTTTCTTTTAACCTCATATGTAAGTTATTCCTTATACTCTATATCACAATATATTTAAGATAATATAACTAAAAGGCAATTATTAAGGAAGACACAAAAGAATGCGTAAGACAGTTTGTTTTAGACTCAAGAACATAATACTTTAGGTGGACCAGATAAAAATTATAAAAACATAATTTGGTTTTCAGAAAACAAAACAATGAAGTAATACCAACTTGCTTTTACATAACTCCAACTGTGGAAACCTTATGTGGGGTTGTTGGTATTTACCAGGCAATTCTTCTCACGTGACTACATGATAGTTGATAATAAAAATCACTCATTCCAAATCCTTTTTCTTTTCATATTCCTTTGCCTCTATATTGTTTCTCTCCTTGAAGCATAAGACTTAAAAAAACATGTATTTGTGCCCAAGTGTATAGAATGACACATATTCCTTTCAGGGGGATCTACAGAGTTGTTTCTATTTACGGTAGAAGTCTCTAGGTAAATGCTGGTTGTAAAGTCAATTTCTGGCTGCAGCTGTCTCTTCAGGTAGATGATGAAGCGTTCCACCTGGCATGCTCCCTGGTCATCGCCCATATGCAGGTTCACTGCTCCTTGAACAAGAGGTTCATCAGTTTGCATCAAGTAAGTGACTCCCCACTCCCATAGGCTTGTTAATATTCTGGATGACCCCTTGTGGATTTTCCATCTGCAAGCCAACTACATTTTGCTCAACTTTCAGCTTATGCTTATCAAAATATTCTAATTACGTGCTTTGAAAAAATTACAATCTAATTGTTATGTAGGTAATTCAGTTTTGGTTACATATCATAAAGCCACCAGAGCAGTCTAAACTTCAGACATTATTCCATGCTTGAAATATATAATTTCCTTGAAAAACGTCATGTGGATTTATGTCATAAGCCTGGATGTTGTTAATCAAGTGACCAGTGTCTCTGAAGCCAGTTTAATGACTCTCCCTCTCTTCCTGAGTCTGGATGTGATCTGATTATCTTCTTTCATGGAATTATACCACTGTTTAAGGCGAACTGAAAAGTTGTCCCAATAAGCCACTATTCTCTTTCCTTGATGATTGTGTTTGGAGGTGATTACATTTGTGAACTCAGAAAGAAGCCTGCACACCGAGCCCTTGTTGAAATGAATGAAGGAGGTTGAAGGTAATGGAAGAAGTTGACATTTATCTAATAAATTTCTCATATAAGCACGTATTTAGATGCAAACACACATACATTTTCCTGTTCTTTGGCATTATGACTTGTGACACTCTGTGCTCCACTCCTTGCTAGATCCCAGAAGACACACAAATATGAAGATGATAGAGGCCGCGCTTGCTCCAGGAGGCCACGAGTACTTGGTTGGTTTGGTTGAGGCCAAATAGCATTTATCTTGGATCCCTATAACTGCCCTCTACTCCAATTACCAAAACTGTGGAACTATAGGGACAGCTAAGTTATAGGAAGCAACATTTACCCTCCAGCCACATAACTTGTGGCTGTGACCCAATACATCCTTTTTCTTTTCGCATCCTGATAATTTCATCAAGTGTTATCAAAATTTCTTACGGGCATGAAATGCCCTTTAATTTCCAATAATCTTTCTCAAAATAGTACTTATGAAAGAAGAAATACACCATGTAGATGGTCACTTACAAAATCTTAATGATTCAAATAATTACAGTTATTTTTTCTTTTTCTTTTGTATTGGCTACTATAAATATACAGAATAATGCATAGACTATAATATTTAACATCTAATTATTTTTACTTGCCAACATATATGCCACTTTGTGTATAGGATATATTTTGTAAGATAGTTTTTTTGTATTTATAAAAGTGAGTCCATGAGACCCAAATGAAACAATGCAAAGGGTGGTGATGGTTCTTGTAGTTTTTCCATCACAATATATTATAATATCATATTAGATATAGCATTACTATGCTGTATAATGACAAATTGATATTTACAGCATTATATTATGATACAGCAATCCTCATTTATCCAAAGTAGTCAGAAATGGAGTATTTGTGTCTTCTTCTAAATGCTTCTGATCCTCAGGGCTTAGTCCCAAGCTTCTTCACTTTTTTCTCTCTCTACATTTATTTTTCCTAGATCAACCTAGCTGTCTATATGACTTTAAATATCATCTATATGATATTTCCTAAATTTATATCTGCAGTTTTTACCTTGCCTCTGAATTTAATTTATATTTCCCATTATTTTGTATATATCCATTTTAGTGTCATAGGGCCTTCTTAATCTTGAACTGAAATCTGCATTCCATCCTCTCCCCTGCTACTCAAGCCTGTTCCTCACCTTGTCTTCTTCCTTTTAGTAATGGCAACACTATCCCCTTCAGTTGCTCAAACCAGATAAGTAGAATTCATCTTTCATTTTCCTTTCCCCTCTCAACCTCCATATGTTATATACATCACACTTTCCTTAATCACCACTGTCACCATTTTGGACCATCGCTTATATCACATAGACTATTTAAAAAAAAACTCACTGGTACACCACAATTTCTACTTCAATCAATTTTCAACATGGCAGAGTAATCTGAAATTGGACAGCACCATCCCTTTAAAGCCCTGTAATGGCATCCATCGACTGCTTCCCTCTACTGCACTATGTTCCATTCTATCTTGTTCTCTCTCTCTCTTACACCATCAACAACAGTTCTATGGAGCCAAGATCTCCTTCTGTCACCTACACTGGAATGCAGTGGCACAATCCTAGCTCTTGGCAGCCTTGAACTCCTGGGCTCAAGCGATCTTCCCATCTTAGCCTCCTGAGTAGATAGGACAACAGATGCATTCCACCATGCCCAGCTAATTTTCAAATTTTTGTAGACATGGAGTTTTGCTGTGTTGCCAAAGCTTGTGTCAAACACTTGTCCTCAAGCAATCCTCCCGTCTCAGCCTCCCAAAGTGATGGGATTACACGTGTGAACCATTGTGCCTGGTACTAAAATATATGTAACAAAAAACATAAAAACAAAACACAAGAAATAAGAAATGCTGAGGAATTTGAAAACAAATTATATTTGATATAAAAACCATACCATAACAGGATGACCTTTCTTTGATGATTTAGAAAGTGTATCTGTATCACAAAGCATCTCAGTGCATCCTACTGATTTTTAGGCATCTATAGTAGCTATACAATGTAGGACCTTTGGGTTCAATCTCACTTGACCCTATAGAACATTCTACATTTCAAAAATATCTTGTGGAAGATCATTTAGATTGATTTTCACTTTTATGTAAGTTGAAAAAACAATGTCAGCTGTTTGCCAAACTTGACTAAATTTTGAGAAAGTAAGTGAATTAATAACTCATAAGCATTGGGGCAGTGGGTCAGCTCCTGAAAAGACAACTGGGAAATATAACACGTGGTTCTAACTGTTGTCAAACTAATGTCTCATCCTAAGATTGATTGTGACACTCTTGAAAACCACCCTATGACCCCAGAACAGCCCACGGATACATTCATTTATTGGCTCATGCAACTACTAAAAGTTATTTCCAACTATGGTGACCCATGCTTCAGGCATGATAACCGCAAAATAAATTGAACAAAAGAAAAAAGGAAGATGGTGTTTAGCCTCTGGGTGATTCAGAGAAACCCTATCTGGCAGCAGCACATTGTGAAAACAACTTTTATCCACATCAAAACTGGACTCCAGGGGAGATCTGATATAGACACCATTATTTGGGCTCTCAGATGTTCAAAACTTCAAGCATGGTAGATTGCTAAAAAGATAAAGTCTGGGCTGTGTCTGTTTTCATTTCTTCCTACATGCTTTTCAAGATCTCATCTTATTTCCTTTCCATCTTTTAAATGAGATTTCTGCCTTCTTTTTCCTAAACAGACACAGGTCCTTGGATTTGGCACTATTTTTGGCTTCTTGGAAAGTCTTTACATTCAGTTGTCAGGAGTAAACACACTTATTCAATCTATCCAAGTAAGACTAAATATAAAACCCAGTAGTAGGGCTGTTATCTACCCAGAGCAATTGGTGATACTTGCGAGGTGGGGTAAGGAAGAAGATTGGAACATGACAAAAAACGTAATGTTCTATGTCATTGTCTATTGCCGATACATATATAGTTGCATTTCAGTATTGTTATAACAATGAAGAGATGGCAAATTTGTAGGTAAATGATAAAATTCTCCAGGGTTATAGCTGAATATAAAGAATAGGGTTTGATCACAGAATCTATGAACTTTAAAGCTTTTATCTCTGTTTCTCTGAGTGTTCAAGAGTCCATGTAATGGATTGGTTGTATTTTTTTTTTTAGATGGGGTCTCACTCTGTCACCTATGCTGCAGTACAGTGGTGCCATCTCAGCTCATTTCAACCTCCATCTCCCTGGCTCAAGTGATTCTCCCAGCTCAGCTTCCCAAGTAGCTGGGACTCCCAGCGTGCAACACCATGCTCGGTTATAGTTCTGTCTCTTAAACAGTTCATAATCAGAAGATTTTTAAAATGTAAAGCCTTTTTATCATTCATAGACTTAATAGACATTCACAAATTTCCTATAATTTTTCCACTTATATCCTACACCCAGGTTATAAAATAATAAGTAAAGACACACATGGCTTAGGCCCTCTGGGTCTTTCCATCTACTAGGGAAGACAGGCAGATAAGCCAGTAAGCAAATAAAACTAGTGAAAAGTTGCAACAGAGACAAAAGTTGCTCTGTTGTGATGGTATGACGGAAGCAGCTGACCCAGGTAATGTTGTTAAGGAACTCTTCCCTGCGGAAATGACGTTTTACTGACATCTAAGAGATGAAGAGAAAAAAATTGTATCTGGCAAAAGACAAGCATACAGCAGCAAAGAACCTGCCAAGGTCAGGGGATGGAAGATGTATATGATCATTGATCTGAATGGGGATGGTAGTAGGTGAGTGGGGTATGAAACGTGTCTGAAAGGAAGGAAAGGAGACAGATCATATATGGTCTTAGAGGCCATTCTCCGGAGTTTTGTCTTTAAGGGTACAGAGAGAGCCCTAACGTATTTTAAATCTGCAGGCCAGATATGAGGTGTGTGTCTTGAAAAGTCCTTTGGCTACAGTGTAGAGAAAACACCATTAGGCGCCGGGGGGATGAAGGTAGCTATATGAAGAGACCACTGTAATGGTCAAGAGAGCAACAGGGATTGGAAATTGAAGGTGCTGAGGGTAGAAAAAGGCAGAATGACTTGAGGGATATTCCAGAGGCAAAATGAGCCAGACTTGGTGCAAACTAGAAATCAGAGGAGAAGGAGAAAAAAGTGTGGAAGATGCTTCCTGTATCCTTTGTAACATTTAACATTAATTACATTTAGATAAAGGGAATAGTATACTGATACAGTGCTATAAGATTTTGTACTAAGTATAAATATTCATATTTGTTTATAGAAATGAAGTACTTTCTTAGGCTTATTTAAGTGAATAAAAACTGTCCACTGAAATAACTTGGCAGTACAAAATGTAGTGAGCTCATGCACAGTAACTTTGCGAGAAGCAAAAGGCGCTGAATTTCTTTACATGTAGGGAAATGGTATAATATAGTATTAGTTTCTTCAACATAAATTTTCTTTTAATTAGTCACTAACCAAAAATCAAAAGAAAGCTGGAAGCAAATATCAACACCCAAGTAACTGACAAAAGAATTCTCATTAGTATCAGTACAACTTTCAGAAACAAAGCTACCAAAGGATAGGCAGATAATTTGTTTTCAAGTGTAACATCTAAGCAATTATAATAGCAAAAGCATTGTATTCTTTTGTGTGGAATAAATTATAACTGAAATGATTAGTGAAGAAAGTAAAATGCATCATTCTACTTCAGGTATTTTGTTAACCATTGCTAGCCTTTTCGTAAGCTCTAGGTTTATAAACTATGTACAAGAACGAAATAGAGCTCTAGGCTTCAGTGTATCAAACATCAATTCAAACTACTCTCCAATGTACTGTACCAGGTACAGAATAAATACCAATTAAGAAACATCCCAACCAGGTTCTTGTTCCATATGTTTTATATGGGATGTACACTTTGATTTTCTACCTGTCAATTATATCTATTATTTCAAAAGCTAAACTCATAATTCACTTTTTCAAAGAAAATTACATGTATTACTCCCTTCCCCAATATTTGACATGCAATTAAAATTGCACCTTATACTTCTTTTTATTCTTTAATTTTTATATTATTAGTATCCAACTAATTTTATGAATTCAAGATAACTTTTGTTTTCTTCTCAGTTTTTAGTAGCATGCCTAGCATCTACAAACAATTAGGCTGATGGCATGTCTCTCGTCTGTAATCCTAAAGCTTTGAAAGGCTGAGGCACTAGGACTGCTTGAGGTCAGAAGTTCAAGACCAATCTGGACAACATAGTTAGACCATGTCTCTACATGAAATTAAAAAATTAACCAGAAATGGTGGTGCACAGCTGTAGTCTCAGTTACTTGGGAGGCTGAAACAAAATGAGCACTTGGTCCTAGAAGTTTGAGGCTGCAGGGAGCTATGATCACACCACTACACTCCAGCTTGGGTGACAGAGCAAGGCTTCATCTAAAAATAAATAAATAAATAATAATTAAAACATAGTAGATAAATGAATGATTGAATGAATTATCTTTATCTTGCAGGGAATTATTAGTATTATGAAAACCTGTTGAATATATAAATGTATTAATTAAACATGAACCAACCATTCCAGGAAAGACATAAAAGACAATAACCATTAAGAATTTTCTACAGAATTGCATTTTGGAACAACCCTTTGTCATTTAGTATTTCAATTAATAATGAGAAAAGAAAAATGGTGTAAATATTGAGTGTGAAATTAGGGGTCCTATGTTCAAATCTCAGATCTGTAGCTAAGCAGCAATATTTCCAAGCATGAGTCATTTCATTTTGAGGAACATAAGATTTATTGAAGATGAAAGACCAGTAAATTGGCTTTTAGACATGTTTCAAAATAAACATGATGAATTTCAAACTTTTCCTTCCTTCTTCCTTCCTTCCCTTTTCAATAAAATTATGTGAACAATTGCTATAATTTGCTGAGTTTATATATGTCTACACATTAAGTTAGAAGTAAACATATCACATTGACTCCAGGGAAGCTAGGATTGGGAGATTCCCCATTTTTTCAATCATTACGAGTAAATCGAAAGACATTTCGAAGATGAGGATTTCAACCAACTTGGAAATGTACAGCTTCCATCTGTCATTTATGGTTTTAGTACTTGGTATTGTCATAGTGTTTCTTGGCAACTGAACTTCCATTTTTGAGAGTAAACCTTGCTTTGAGTGCTACTAGTGAATTGGGATAGCACTTCCACAGGTGCTAAGAAAAAGAAAAACATATGCAATAATGTATGAGTCAAATTTTCCAGAGAATTAATAGAAGATGCATTAACAAGGGAAATTAATATATATGCAAGAAAGAACACAATAAAACAGCCATTGATTAGCCATATAAGCCTTCATTCTTCTAATTTATAGATAATCCTAGAAACAGTGTGGCACTTTAAAGATTTTTTTTTTTGATATATGACATCATATGGCTTATTTTTTAAAATCACATAATACCTATGTTTATTTGAGGATTTACAGTCATATACAGACAAATATGTGAGTGGTTGTGGGGTTCGTTCCCTAGTGAGGTCCCTCGGAATTGG
>PVKP010041682.1:0-18582 GCA_004027715.1 Plecturocebus donacophilus | reverse complement strand
GTGTGTGTGTGTGTGTGTGTGTGTGTGTGTGTGTGTGTGTGTGTATTTTAAATGGGTATATATTCTTGATTTGGCTCTCAACTTGAATGTTATTGGTGTATAGAAATGCTACTAATTTTTGTCATTGATATTGTATGCTAATACAAATTAGCTGATTTTACAGATTTCCAGGGTAACTTCTAAATTACTGTTAGTTCGGGTCATTTGAGAAGAGACACAAATACACCTTTAACAAAACCAAATATTGCATGTTCTCACTTACAAGTGGGAGCTAAATGATGAGAACACATGGACACATAGAGGGGAGCAACACACACTGGGCCATTCAGAGGGTAGAAGGAGAAAATGGATCAGGAAAAATAACTCATGCATACTAGGCTTAATACTTTGGTGATGAAATAATCTGTACAACAAATCTCATGACATAAGTTTACCTATGTTACAAACCTGCACTTGTACCCTTGAAATTGAAATAAATGTTAAAAAATTATAATTTTGTTTGAGAAAGAAAATTTTGGGATGCTATCCTTTTACTACATACTACAAATGAGGAAATTTCTGCTGTTGTGAGTCATGTTATATAATTTGTTAGTTACAGAATCCCAACTAGTTATGTATCCCTCAATCCTTGCCTGCTCTTCTGAAACAGAAAATATCCCTATCACCACTATATTTTCCTACATGTTATCCTCACTTTTCCTCTTTTGGTGAATTCATAATTGAATGGATTCCTCACCATTTTTCTTATCTCTCCCTTTCCTACTCTTCTTTTGTATTACTAATTACTTTTTTCTAACCAATAAAAAATTAAATGAAACAAACACAGGCTTAAGAGATTCAGTTGGGGAAATTCCTTTATAGGTCAGTTAATGAGGCTGGAGACAGCCTTCTGTCCGTGATAAAGGTCAGACATTTGTGAGAGTGAGGCAAGAGGGATAATTGAAGAAGAGACTCAAGATTGCAGCACAGTTATATGAAGATTTTTGTCAGTACAAGGATGAGTTCTGAAGCTAAAGTCATCCATTGGGAGAGTGCCACATTTTGCAGCAAAGGGCCTGTAAGGGTCCCATTACCATGCTCAGTCAGCCATTTGATGAAAGTATGGCCTTTGGGAGAATATGATTACAACTCCCAAAAGGAGGCTACTGAGACCCTTTCGTGGCCACCAACACTATGTCCTTGATGTAAAGATCTACTGTTCTATGTAGACTTGTACAGCAGCTTCATGGTGTCTATGTTCTCTCTTCCTGAAGTGACGCTTGGAAGAGAAAGGTTAGTAGAACAAAATACAACTCTTGTCACGTCACTTTGTCTGATCTCTTGGTCACAACTGGCATTTATCCTCTTTCTCCCACACTATTTATTCCGACTTCCTCTCAACCTCAGATATGACCTTGGTAGATATTGGTGGCTTGCCTGGTGCTGTAATCCAAGCATTCATTTGTGATGTGTCTGAACCCTTAGCAATCACATGCTTCTCAAATCAATGTTGTTGCACCTGCCCATTTCAGTTATAATGCGCCAGCTAAGTATAGGAAGTACCTAAATGCATCACCTGGCTTCCACACATATACCTTTTTGCCCTCATTGTGTTACAAAAGCCATGATGGTGAATTATCTTCTCATCTGCTGGTCCATGGACACAATGTCTAAAGAGATTCTTGCAATATTCCATTGTAAAACTGTGGCTTTTAGGGGAATCCATACCTCCAATTCTTCCAGAAGAAGAAGAGCACAAAGTCCTCCTGTTGCTAATTGGAAATTATGGTAAATAGAAATTCTCCTGTTTCTGTCTCTTGGCTTATAGACCCATATATTATTGTTATTTAAGATATCATACTACATAGATGTCTGTGATTCAGTGCATGTGCAGTCAGTCTTCAGAATCCATGGATTCTGTTTCTGCAGATTTAACCAAGCACTGATTGAAAATATTCAAAACAAATAAATACAGCAATACAAAATAACACAAACAAAAGATATAGCATAACAACAGTTTACATAGCATTTACATTGTATTATGTATTACAAGTCATCTAGAACGAATTTCAAGTATAAAGAATGTTGTGGGTACATTATGTGCAAATACGACCCCATTTTATATAAAATGCTTAAGCACTTACAGATTTCGGTAAGGAAAAAGGACCTGGAACTGATCCCCTGAAGATACTGAGGGATGACTATATTGCATCCTAAAGACTAGCATTCTGTCCTTTAGAATGTTACCTGCACACATGGACTCAGCTGTGCTTTTTATAAGACTCTTTGTATATTAAATGATAATAGCTTGCAGTATGAGAAATGACCATTTGATACTATAGACGTGGGTCTACCTCTGTCCATTTTTTGCTATCATGTGGACTACTTGACTAGATTCTCTATTGTATAGGATGCCATACCTATAGATGAGGCATTTCATAAGCCTCTGGATGATACTACTGACTGACGTGCTACTGAAAATAAAGGCAAAAATTCGTACATAGAGATATTCATACTTTCAAAGAAAATTTATAGTCCCAGGATGTAAAAAGTAAGGTAGTTAACTTGCCATCAAGTGGCCATTGGTCTCTTGAGAAATACTACTATATTAGGAGTTTAGCATTAAACTCTAAAAAGTTGCTAACAGGCTGGGCACTCACATACATCAGTGACTAGATTCACATTGATAAGTGGGCTAGATTCACATTTATTCTGTGGATCCCACATACAGTGTCCATCTGTTTCACCATGGCATTCCCTTCCTGTGCCCACTGCACCAGCTTAGGAGAGGCCAAAAACAAAGACTGGTTATTAGCAACAGTCTTAAGCAATGTTGTCTTCTTAGTTGCTCAGTTCCTTTTCTCTGGTGATATTCCCTGGTGAGCAGTGATCTATAATGTACAAATCTCACTCTTTATGCCCCCCTCTATGTTCATCCGCATTATTTTTGCCAAGACTTCCATGTATCTTCTTACCTCCAGGCACTTTGTCTTGTACACAAAGTGTATGAACAGGTGCATTGCTTGCAGCTTTGAAGTTGTGAATACTTTTCTCTTTACTGTCATTTGAGACCAAGCTGAAATGGGATTGAAGGGCAGTGGCCACCAATTTTCATCTTGCACCCACATAGTGAGATAGACAGCTCATAAACCAAGTGCAGGCCTTTTTGTCCACCTGCAGATGGTTGAATGTGATCTCTTGCTCTCCAGTGCAGCCCAAAGTATAAACTGGTGAAAGGACCTAATGAAACTGTTGGGTGATAGGAGGGTCTGTGATATTCGCTCTTATAGCTTACTTATTATGCCTTCCTTCTTATCCTACTAAGGCTTAATCCAGATACACCTTTCCTACTTATTATGGTAAAATGCTGGGCCTCATACAATTTATGATTTATGAGGTCTTACAGAACTGGAATCATAATGAGAGCTTTTGTGTACACTGTCACAGAGCATTGTGAACAAACGTTCTGTCTCTGCTAGGGCTGTTTCTTAAAAGGCGTAAAATTTCTTGGTGCAGATAGATGACTTTGTTCCCAAATTAAAAAAAAAAAGAATGTTGTGATGCTCTAATTGGGATTTGCTATAAGCTCCATATTGTATATTTTTCTGCTATAGATGATTCACCAAAGTATCTGCTGAATTGTATAACCCAACCCGTAGAGCTACACACACTACAGCTTGGATCATTCGAAAAGCCCTTTCCCAACCTAGGGCCCACTCAGAGTTGGCTGCCTTCCTTATTACTTCCTGTATCATCCAGAGCAGGATTAGTATGGTGAGGAATTCAGAGCACAATAATATGTCTTTCAGTTTAAAGAGGAAGTCACAGCACACTCTTGGCCCCGGTCTCCTAAAAATGGGTTAGGTTTCCAATTATTCATAGGATTTATCTCACTTTCTGTGGAGCTCATTTGTCTTACCAAGACACTCTTTTGCTTATCCTATCCAATTAGCATGATTCCTCTGCTATAATTAATCATTATAATGTTAGCGGGATATTCAGTTTGTTCAGGTCTTTTCTGACTATAACAGAACGTGAGCAAGTTAACAGAGCCCTGACACAAAACTGTAAGTAAATAGTAAATTCCCTTGCCTGTCTCAAGGGAATATGAACTTTTCCTGATGCCTCTTTCTAATTTAAATAGAAATCAGTCAAGAAATCAATGTGCAAATACCATGTACGTGAGGTCTTATCAGTGCACACAAGCAATGATGTCACGCCTGGCAGCACAGCCTCTCCTACCAGGTTGCTCCTTTGTTGCACTTAAGTAACAATCATTCTCCACTATCATTCCCAGGATTCACCCAGTGGCTGCAGAGGTCAGACAAGTGAATTAAACTGAGATCTAATAGAGACCACATGCCACCCCTGTAGCTTTTATACTTTAGTTGTGGTATGGGCTGAACTGTGTCCCCTCAAATTTATATGTTGAAGTCCTTTCAATAGCAAAGAATGTGATTTTATTTGGATAAAAGTCCTTCAAAGAGGTACATAAATTAAAATAAGATTCCAGGGTAGCTCCTAATGCAGTATGAATGTTGTCCTTATAGGAAGAAGGAATCCAAACGGATATGTGAGTACACAGAGAAAAGATTATTTGAGGACAGAGAGAGAAGATGGCCATCTGCAGGTCAAGGAGAGAGGTCTCAGAAGAAATCAAACCAGCTAACACACTGATGTTGAACTTTTAGCTTCATGATTATGAAAAGATAAACTTCTGTTTAAGCAACCTGACCTGTGGTATTTTGTTATGGTAGCTCTAACAAACTAACACAAGTCCTGACAATAAGTCTCTATCATTAGCCATACCCATAAAATATTATACCTGAGTTATCGTTTTGGCTGGGGGAAGGGAGCCATTTCTATTAGGTGTTTCTCAGGGAGATAACTCTTATCCCAGAGACCAATAAACTAATGTGGGGTTTAAGCAAATTGTCAACTAAATCAATTCCAATTAAACATTTGGAAACTGAAAAATAACCACTGAGTGGTTACTTAGACCCACTCGGTTGAAAATCAGCCAGGTTCATATTGCAAGGATTACATTATTACCTGCCCTTCTCAGCTCTGACTCTGCCAGGAGGCCCAGGATGACACTTTGGGGCTCTAGGTATCAGAGCCCACTTAGACTCTATGCATAGTAATATAAACTATCTAGATATGCCGCCTTACTAGAGGGGTCTTCTCCTCAGGGACACAGATCCTTCTTCAGTCCATGGTTGCTGGGTCTGGAAATAGGCTGAAGCCTGAGTACCGAGTGAAGGAGTATGGCTTTTTGTTTGGGTGCCTGCCATTAATCTCTTCTTCCTAGGTTCTTACCTCTTACCTCCCACTATGGAGTCCACTTCCATGTTTGGCAGATTGTTGTTGGCTACATGCCTACTTTGTTCTTAGAAACTTCATCCACGCTTTTTGAACCATTTTCTCAGTTCCCTGTGCATCAAGCTTACCTACCTTTATGGTGTGACCTTATGGTTTCTGGTGTTCAGGCTCTCATCACCAGGCTTCTTGGTGTTCTTGTCATTCCTCGAGTTTTAAAAATTCCCACTTATGTAAATGCTTCTCCTTTCATTGATTCTGACTTTTGGAGAATTGCTGCTATTGAACTTCTTAGTGGTGCCAGTGCCCCTATCACTGGTGCATTCCTGAAGGCCTTAGTGAATGGTGCAGTCACTGAGCCTTCCTGTGGAACATAATCCTTTGGTGGTTTTTCTGGGTTTATATAATATTCCTATTTTAGCATTCCAAATTCCCTTAGCTTCTTTATTCGTTTGACATCACTCACCTTAGATATCTTTCTTTTCTAGCCTTCTCAGAACCTCTCTAGTGGTAAATTTGCCCCATCTGCTGGATTACTTGCCAGATATCTCAAAAAATTCCCTCGTTTCAGTGAATTAATGTTTAATCTCCATTTTGTCCTTCTTAATATGGCATCCTTAAAATCCAATCAATCCATACACTCTGGTTACCTACTGAAACACACTATTTCACCTCTGTAGCTCTGTTAGTGAATAATGTATTTCCTCCATCATCAACCCTAGCATATATTCAGTAATGTTATGTTGGGATTTGATCCTAGCTATTGGAGCTTGATGTTAGGAGAGGAGGTGAGGAAATCTTATTTGGGGGACACCTATTGACTTAACAAAGAGAAGTGTCTGCGGTATCTACCAACACTGGGTACGTTTTTGTTGCTACTAAGGAAGAATATGTCAGCTCTACAAGCTCTGAAGGTACTGACCCATCTCATGTTTCAAGAGCACAGGAATTTCCAACCACAGCCCTGATTTTAACATGACAGACCTGCTTTGACTGAGCATTTACATTTTACATGTAAATATCTCTGAAACTCTGTAACTCAACTATTGATTCTTTAGCTTGTTGGGCCATCATCTGTTCTTTTACAGAGGATATAGGGTCTAATATTTAGCTTATAACAATTAACAGTCTGGACGCTTTGGCTCATGCCCGTAATCCCAGCACTTTGGGAGGCGGTCAGTGGATCACCTGAGGTCAGGAATTAGAGACTAGCCTGACAAATATGATGAAACTCCATCTCTACTACAAATACAAAGATTAGCTGAGTGTGGTGGTAGCGTGCACCTGTAGTCCCAGCTACTCGGGAGACTGAGACAGGAGAATTCTTTGAACCCGGGAGGTGGAGGTTGCAGTGAGTTGAGATCATGCCATTGCACTCCAGCCTGGGTAACAGGTCAAGACTCCATCTCAAACAAACAAACAACAGGAACAAAAACAGTGTTCCACAGCAGGCATCAATCTGACATAATAATAATGAGTCTACTCCACCGCTTTTGTAATAATCACTGTTTGCTCCTTATTTTTCAAATGCCCGAACTATTGCACAAGTGGCAGTTTCCCAAGCTAGATGTTTTCTCAAGTCACCCATGTACGTGTGAATTCTTTAGCAATTTGGTCACCACCTTTTTCCAGAAACTATCAGTCACCATGTACTACTGAGAATGGCATTTTCTTGGCTCCCACGTGTGAGTGAATGAGTCAGTGCCAATTCCTTATCCCCTGGTCTATTTCCTTGGATCTTCTGAGAAGGAGGAAACAAAGATAGGAGTACATGTACAGGAAAGAGATTTATATATGGAAATGACTGCGACGAATAACCAGACAAAATACAAAGAAGGCAGGGAGAGCCACCTAACACTAACGGGTGTTCATCAGTGAAGGACAGGGGAAAGGAAAGAGTTGGATAGGAAGAAACACAGACTGCAACACAATTTCAAAGCAGGTGCAGCCAGGCTGAAAGGGAGCCATGGGGCCCAAATCTCCAATTGGTAGCATCTCATGTCTCACAGGAATGAAACTTTATTAGGCAGGGTTTCCTCTAGCCATTGTCTGGGAGAAGCCTTTGGAAAGTGGGACCACAGTGTGAAAGTGGTGATGGATTCAGAAAGGCAGAAGCGGGGACCATCAATCAGTAGTAGCAGGAGATCTGAGAGGCATATTTTCATGGCTTTCCAAGATTCTGTCTAATGTTCAATAGAAAATTGTTTAAATTGGAGTGTCCTCCATTATCCCAGAGTCCTTTATTCTCTCTTTTTTTGATTAAAGACATTTTAGAGAAGCCCTGCTAAGATTTTTTTCTGCATACGTCCTACTTCCTCTTGAAGAAAAGTTGGGGGTTCCTCTTGATGATGTTCTTTAATGTAAACTTAATAGGAAAAAATTCCTAGAAACTTAGGGTAGGAAGTGGCAGCCTTTTCCGACTTTCACACTTATACATATCTGGGTTTTCATTATATTTTCTTTGATCATTTAATTCTGGTTTTGCAAACGGAGTTAGAAAACCTGTTCACATCGCCATCTTCTTCAGATGTTCCCCTGTTCCATGATGAATCCACCAGTTTATTTAATTAATCTCTTTTACTAGAGCACGGTTCCTGTCCTCACTCCAATCCTTCTAAATTCAAAAGGATGAGGTCTCTGAACTATGAAGATGATTTATTTTAGGTAAGGTATCTACTTGGCAATAAACAAAAAGGTTGAGTAGATAAATTCAGTAGAACTGAACACTGTTTTTCAGAAAAGTAACATGAAAGCCTGGATTCGACTAACCCCAGTCAAGTTAACCTTATGTTTTCCACAATTAAGTATTTGTGAAAGATTACTTGTGCATGTAATTAATTCATTTATTTTGGGTATTATGTTTTTAGAAAGTTAATACAAACAAATTAAATCCTTGAGGTATTTATCTTTCAAAGAGTATATTGTACATCTCCTTATTAAAAGGCCCAAAGAAGAACAGAGAGAAGAAGTCACTGTAGTTGAAATAGTTGCATAGAGGTTGATTATTTTTTTGAAAGTTCGTGCATATTTTGTAATGATAATTAGCATAAAATATATTAAGATGCAGTCATTGGCAAATATTTTTAAATAGGACAATTTTTTTACTGAAATGGATCTATAGATTGGTGCTCCCCCCATTTTATAATCCAATGTGTTAACACTGAATTTTTAGGATTTTTAAACAAGTGAAGTGAGAAATTAAAAAGACAAAATAAGTAATACAAATCAAAAAATTTAAGAAATTGATGTACAATTTTATTTTAATATAGATTTTTTAAAAATCTTTTTATTCTCTCCAATATTTTTTAGTTTTTTAAATCACAGCTTAGTTTATCAACTTTTAAAAACTATCTATTATTTACTAAACATTAAACAGCATTTTCAAGTAAATACCCACATGCACACACAGTGATTTTAGCACAAGATATCAGAAAATCATATAATAATTAAATAATCTAGTACTTTTTATATTTTTATTTGATATTAGTGAATTAGGAATAACTTCTATGGACCTTTAGTAGACATTCATCTCAATTCATGGTAACTACAAGTGCCAAGATCTTTTAATAAGTAACCTAATCACTATCAGTGTTCCAAAGCCCTGCTCATTAGTAAATATTTTACCCTGGGAATGGAGAAAATAGGTTGAAATCCAGCAAGTTGCTTAATTAAAAGGTGATTAAGAAAGCTTTCTACTGTACCTGCAATTTACAAATTTTCCTTTTTTTTTTTTTGGAGAGACAGTGTCTCACTTTGTCACCCAGGTTGGAGTGCGGTGGCGCGATCTCTGCTCACTGCAACCTCCACTTCCCAGGTCCAACCAATTCTCAGGCCTCAGCCACCTGCGTAGCTGGGATTACAGTTGCACACCACCATGCCTGGCTAACTTTTGGATTTTCAGTAGAGATGGTGTTTTACCATGTTGGCCGGGCTGGTCTCAAACTGACTTCAAGTGATCCACCCGTCTCAGCCACCCTCAGTGCTGGGATTACAGTAGTGAGTTACCACATCCTGCTTCTACATTGTCAAGGTTTTATTTTTGTAGTTTATTTACAAACAATATGACAATGTGCTGTATAAAAATATTATGTAAGAAAAATATATATCCGTGTCCAGAAACACTTAAAAAGACAATCCGTTCACTTCCAAAAGTTTGATATTAAAATTGCTAGAAACTTTAAGGTACATAATTATATTTATGTATTTAACAATTATACAATTATTCCTAGTGTCAGATGAGATACAGAAACAAATGATGTAAGCAATGCTTTTAGAGGTAATATTTCATAATTCACATACCCTCAGTAACTGATTTGAAATTTAGGATACCATATTAATTGATGGAAATAATCATCTACTTAGAAAATAATTAAAAATTAACATAAAACATTAGAAGAGTACTTGAATTTTACATATATGATTTTAAAATTCATTTTATATTGATTGAGAATACTTTACTGTTTGTCATTTCTATTTGCCTATGTTTAGTCTCACCTACCTCTGTGGTCAAAAAACCTCATCATCATAACCCCAACTGAGATCTCTCAATACGACAGCTTTTTAAAAACCTAGATAACTAGCAAATATAATACCTTACCAGAATAGAATCCCTTTTTGGTTCTCTTTGGATATTTTGACCTACATAATCTAATTCTTGATTTCAAAAATTTATTACTGGGTTGTTTTCATCCCTGTGGACTTCCTTAAATAACACAGATAAATGAGAAGTTCAAGTTATCAAACACAGCAAACCGATTCTTCAGTATAATTCTCATATCCAAGAAAAGCTGACAGATTCCTAAAGAACTGTTTCATTGGCATCTGACCTTTGTTTTTAAACATTGTTCATATTCATTAAATTTCTCCCTATTATTAATTCAGTTTCCAAAGTAGTTATGATCATAATTTTGCTTAGTGGTCCCTTGTAGGAAAAAATATTAATAATCAAAACTCTAAGTTCAAGTCTTTTATGGGTTAATGTATACATGAAAATAATTTTTTAAATACATCAATGCTTTAGTGTTCATGAGCAATATAATTCTAAAATGACCAAAAAATACTGGCAAATAAACTTCATTATCCATTTTTATCACAACTTTCTTGCCTTTATTGCTGCTATTTCAGCTCTAAAATGAGGATATTCAATGCACTGGGATTGAGAAAAGCTATTAAAATTATTCTGTGTGATACTAACGTGCCCTTTTCTGGACCTGTGTTACTGACTCCACTTGAAAATTGCCAAGAATTTTAGAGCAGCTGTTTGGTTTTATTACTATGCTATTGAAGATACTTAACCTGTGTGTTTCACTTTCCCTTGCACTATCTTCTTTGTGGACTAACAAGTCATTAACAGTAGGGATAGAGAGCTGTCTGTCTTATAAAATTATTTCCAAGAACACCCTAAAAGCATCCTTTCTTCTTAATAAATATTAGTGTCTCTTTCACATTCTCTCTCAAGAACATCTTAGTGAAAAACATTTTTTTTTAATGAAGGGTTCAAAAACCTAACATCTGAATTTCACGTATAGGAGGCAGTAAAATTTTAACATTCAAAAACCATATAAGCCCAAAATATGTCATTTTATGATTTTAAAGTGCTACATGTTATTAAGAGTGCTTCCACATAGAGAAGCAGAAGCCTCATAGAGAAAATATTGTAGTTACATCCTCTGTCAAAGAGATCTTTAAGCTGCTTTCTTAAAGGCACATTTCCTGGGCAAAATAATTCTTCTCTACAATGGAGCAGATTAGTCATTCACTCGGATATCAAGAGCGGATTATATAAGCTTTTCTAAACTTGAAGATAGCATATTTGTAAGAGAATAAGTAGCTGCCCAGTATGTTACATAGGAGATAAACCTCTGTAGACTTATAGCTGAGGACATAAGAGTAAGTGATCAACTAATGCCCAAAATTTGTTTGCACATTGTTCTCCCTCAATATAACTTTTGGAGTTAACCATCAAGCACCTGCTTCCTACACAATGCTTTAGAGTACCTCTGTTTTGCCCTCCACTTGTCATCCCACCTTCCAGAGTGACTGGATTGGCAGGAGCTAAGGATTCCTGTTCACTTGAAGTCTGTTGCACCTTCCACATGGAATTTCTATCTCGGAGCTCGCTTCCTCTTATTCCTCCATAGTTCATTTCCATGAGGATACAGAAAGGTGACTTTACTACTAGTGCACTCACCATTAAGCCCTAATGTTGAGCATAAGGTTGACTCAGTGTTGTGGCTGGAGCTTGGACACAAGGGCTCTTTTTAGTGAGGAGTTGAAGAGGAATAGAAGGGGACATGCTGTGCCTATATTTGTACTCTTGACTTGGGCCTGCAAGCACAGATGTTATGTGTGGGCCTAATCTCCCTTACTAAGCCGGTGAACTTCTTGAAGGACAAGAAAATATCCTTAATTATCTTTATATCCTAAGGCTCAGCATTTAAAAAAATTATTTAGTCAACATCCAATAATTCCATTTGACCCAGCAATCCCATTACTGGGTATATATCCAAAGGATTATAAGTCGTTCTATTATAAGGACACATGCACACAATTGTTCGTTGCAGCACTGTTTACAATAGCAAAGACTTGAAACTATCCCAAATGTCCATCAATGATAGACTGGACAGGGAAAATGTGGCACATATACACCATGGAATACTATGCAGCCATCAAAAACGATGAGTTCGTGTCCTTTGTAGGGACATGGATGAACCTGGAAACCACCATTCTCAGCAAACTGACACAAGAACAGAAAATCAAACACCACATGTTCTCACTCATAGGTGGGTGTTGAACAATGAGAACTCATGGACACAGGGAGGGGAGCACCACACACTGGGGTCTGTTGGAGGGAACTAGGGGAGGAACAGCGGCAGGTGGGGTGTTGGGGAGAGATAACATGGGGAAAAATGCCAGATATAGGTGATGGGGAGGAAGGCAGCACACCACACTGCCATGTGTGCACCTATGAAACAATCTTGCATATTCTTCACATGTACCCCAAAACCCAAAACACAATTAAAAAAAAGTATATGTGTGTGTATAGATATATATAAAATTTAATAGGATTTGTCCAACATGAACTAACAAATTTATTGTCCCTGGGCAATATTCTCCCTATAGACACTGTGTGTTGGGTCTGCAGTATTTCATAATATGTAAATTTTATTTGGAATAAATATTTAAAATTGGGAAACATTTGCAAAGTAATCTTGCTTGTCTGAAAAAAATATTAAAAACACTCGTCGAGATTCCAAAAAGTCATCATCAAAGATCAGCTTCTCCCTAATTGCAAACAACTTGTGTAGCTAGTTCTGTTTGTCATGGTCAAACAGGACATTGTTATTAAATCTTACAACCATTTCAATGGTGCAATTTCCTGCCTGGCTTCTACAGAAATTTGAAAATGTTACATCTGCAATAAACCTGTATGAAATTCATGAGAAATTGAAACATAGGAAATATAAGTAGAGTGTTTACATACTGACCATTTCTGTGTAGGGGTTAAAACAAAACTCTGTTGTGAAGGATTGATTTTCACAAATGAACTGGTACTAACTCTATGAAATATAATCTACCGCTTATATTTTGTGACAAATTATCCATAGACTCATTAGTATTAAACAACTCCTGAATGTGGAATGTCCCTATTTGAGATTCCTAATCAGATAATTTATGACAAAGATACTTTTGCATACGGTCTGCTTTGTATCTGAAATCAAGTCCCTCTAATTTAAACTTCTTAGTTCTAAAAAGCCCTCTTATAGCTTCATGTCTCGAAATGCTACAATGATCCAAATATATTTTTCTTTTAAAAATGTCACTTTATCCCACTGGACTAAAACATTTTACTGTTAATATATTTCTCATCACCACCAAATGATAGGTAATTTAAGAAAGAAACAATTGATAGGTAATTTATTATGTATGGATTTATATTTTGATATGGCTTGGCTGTGTCCCCGTTCAAGTCTCAACTGAATTACATCTCCCAGAATTCCCAGATGTTGTGGGAGGGAGCTAGGGGCTTGTAATTGAATCATGGGGGGCAGTCTTTCCCATGCTGTTCTCATGATAGTAAATAAGTCTCATGAGATCTGATGGGTTTATCAGGGGTTTCTGCTTTTGCTTCTTGCTCTTTTCTCTTGCCAGCACCATGTAAGAAGGGCCTTTACCACCCGCCGTGATTCTGAGGCCTTCCCAGCCATGTGGAACTGTAAGTCCCATTGAGCCTCTTTTTCCTCCCAGTCTCAGGTATGTCTTTATCAGTAGCATGAAAACAGACATACATATATTTTATATTTCATTTTTCATTATAACCGAAAGTTATTTGATATCTCTTATTACAAATGAAATAGTCTAACTTTATATTAAATATTTTATTTCAATAAGTAGTTTTAATTTTTAATGTTTTTTATTTTTTGAGACGGAGTCTGGCTCTGTTACCAGGCTAGAGTGCAGTGGCACGATCTCGAATCACCCGCGTTCAGGCAATTCTCTTGCCTTAGCCTCCTGAGTAGCTGGATCACAGGCACTATGCCCAGATAATTCTTGCATTTTTAATAGAGACAGGATTTCACCATCTTGGCTGGGCTGGTCTCAATCTCCTGACCTCATGATCTGTCCACCTCGGCCTCCCAAAGTACTGGGATTACAGGCATGAGCCCCCACACCCAGACAATAAGTAGTTTTTAAATAATATTATAAAATATGTAATAATTTTCTATTGTTGGCATTTGTATTATAGCTGTGACTACCAGAAAGAAAAGGAAATAATGCATAGAGGAGATATTTTAAAATAAATAATAAACTAATTTTGTTCTGTGTGTGATGAAAAGATAGAATCAAAGAGGATGTTTCATTTTACAACTGGAGGTAAAACCACTTGTCCATTATGAAATCCTTCTCCAAATTCCCTTCCCAATGCCGTCAAATAAATCTTTTAAATATACTACTGAATTTAAGAAGGAAACATTATATTCTAGTTGTAGTCTAATTGTATTACAGAGAAGACAAGTGAAATACAATATAAGCTCTATATCGAAACAAATTTCATGTAGATATTTTGTAAGATTTCCCATCTCCATTCTAAACAGTTGTGTTCCAAAATAGTAGATTCATAAGCTACTTATTGGTTGGTGTTGGTTGTATTTCATGAAATTCTTTTCTGTATTCAATGTAGAAGATTAACTTAATGAGAAGAATCCTAAAAATCTCAACCTCATGGTCCTTACCCCAATTACATATTTTCCTTGTCTCTCTAACATTACTCTCCTGCCTGGATAGCTGTAGAACAGACCTATGCTAACAGCAGATTTTCTTAGTTAGGAGCTTTATGCTGCATTGAAGCCACAGTCTGTCAGTGTGTCTCCCAAAAGACATGAGCATGTTATTGATCTGGTTTTTCTTCATGTTATCTTTCAAGCCTTGATTTGACTTGACTTCCAGTGAATCAGTTAAAAGCTCACTGCTGAGGTATGAGAATTTAGTGACAGCTTTCAGTGCTGTATTCCTTATGAAGATATTTGACTGTGTGTAAGGTACAGTGTAGTTGTTAGTCCCTAGCATGCAGCTGACACCTTAAAAAATATCCATAATCTGTTACAGGACTATTCATGTGAGAGATTGTACATGGACTTTATAGCCTGTTGGGATGTTAGTGTCAGTATTGTACTCTGTACATAGGTATTTAACTATAAGTTGTCTTGTGATTTACAGTACAAGGTCTAGAAAATGACACTTTCAGAGAGCAACTCTATTATAAGAATTAGATTAAAACAAGTGGCATAACCATGTGCAGATGTGCCATTTCCAAAGAGATAGTTTATAAATACGTGACTGAGAAGACTTGATGAACTACTCACTCTGATCAGTTACCATCAGTCAGATTTGAAATACGGAGGAAAGTATAACCTAGTTACAATTCGTGAGTATGAATAAAGATGCGTGAATATACTGTTAAAAATGATAGGGTGGAATAAATAAAATTATTTTCCTAGCAATAACTCTTGGAGTTAAAATATTTTTAGAGGCTAGCTATTTAAACCCAACAAAATACTCTGAATTAGTTCATATAGTGGAAGTAAAGAAATTCATGTTATATAGCTTAAGAGATATTGGGTATACCAAAGGCAATGCAGTCTTTGGTATTATTCTATGAAGGGAGTGACTAGGGCTGCTACTAAGTCTATTAGGTGGCTGAGGTTACAGCAAAATTACTTTTGGAAGTCCCTGTCTATATAAATAATTTGATTCATAAAACCATTTTTATAAAATTATTTAGATCATGTGAGATAGTGAGTTATCAATGAAGATTAAAAATAGTGGGTAGAAAAGATGCTCTTACGTATTTATCACTCAACAAGTACACATAAAGAGTCTTCATGTTTCCCTTGCATCATCTTTTCTCTATTATTAATTGTGCCATTACAGGTTAATTTCGTATTTCTGGCCATGAAATAAAAGTAGCAATGTTGTTACTTACCACTTGCAAGTTTCCTTAGAACCTGCCAGTATTCAATGATACAGATCTTCTTGACTCTGAAGATTCTTGATACAATGTACTTAATGCTGTATACATTATTACTCATGGTAGTGGGTAGAATTGTGTTCTCTTCCCTCAAAAAATATATATTCCAGTACTGACTCCTCATACCCATAATGTTGCAGGATCTTTGAGGTGTCACTTTTCTGGCCAGAAATCCATGTGGCTAGAGGCACTTTTGCCCAGGTTTCACTTGGGCTCACTGGAGCCTGACAGTCTGTGCTCAGCTCATGCTACCAGCCTGGATCCCACATCTGCCAAGGGCAAGTCAGGTATGGATAGGTGAGGGGTATATGAGGGAGCATGGGGTCCGGCCACTGCACACAGTCAGGCATCGCCACTGCACATAGTCAGGCATCCCCACTGCTGCAGCAGGGTTGGCAGCTTCAGGTGCTCAAAAGTTTGCTGGTTCTCTGCAAGGCTGCAGCTGGATCAGATGTACTGCAAGCAACTTCTATGGCTGCCACCAGGGAACGCAGTGCTGCCCAGAAGCTTGGAGACTCCAGGAAGTGCAGGGTCCCAAAGAGGAGTCACAGCCCTTGCTCAGGAAGCTCCCAAGTCTGGGCTTCCCAAAGGGCTACAGCTCTTCTCTCCTTATCTTCACTCACAACATGGCAAGTAAGGGATGTGTTTTGGCCCTGTTTATGTTATAGTTCTTTCATCCCTGCCATTGGGCAGGTCCTGAGTTCTTGTCCTCTATCCATGAAAAATTAGATACGTGGACAAGCGGAGGGTGAGCAAGGTGAAGAGGAGCTGTATTGAGTGACAGAATAGCTCATAGGAGGCACTGGAGTAGATAACTCCTCTCTGTAGCTGGTTCTCCCAATGCCTACATCTCTCACAGCAGAGAGGAGGCCCTGGAGTGGGTAGCTCCTATCTGCAGCTGGTCATTTTGATCTGCTCTGCTCTGGCTGATTCCAGGGATTTTATGGGCCTCTGCAGGGAGGAAGTACATGCCAATTGGTCCACGGACAACCATGGGCAGGCCCAGAAAAGGACCACAAATTCCCATTCCAGTCTATGGGCCTGACAGCCCAGCCCTCAGCCTTCAAGCCCTCCCTGATTTGAAGGTGGGGGTCACACAGGGGACCACTTCCTTCCACCCAAGAGCCTGTCTGCCTCCTGCTGTCAATCATGGTGCCCAAGCTGTAGATTCCAAGGGACACCTGCAGGCCAGTGCCAGGATCCTCTCAGCCCCACATCAGCTTTCCTCCTATGCTTGTTGGCACCCAAAGTCCAGAGGGGGCTGAGTTGGTAGAGGAAATGTATCAGCACTCCCTCAAGAGCATGCACACCCAGTTGAGCTGTGTTAGTGCCCAGGCTCAGCTTCAACTTTGCTGTGAGATCAGAGTGGACATCAACAGCAGGGAAAAGCCAGGCACTGGGAGCAGGCATTTCTGAGCCTGCAAGGGCAAGGGAGGGCTTTCCTGGGTCTCTAAGAGTGCAGGGATGCCTGTGTCCATAGTCACGGTTTGGGCAGCTGCAGCTGCTGTTGGAGAGAGAGTCGGGGGTGGGGTGCTCTTGACTGCTTTGTGAAGCAGTAGGCCCAGGTGTGCAGCCATGGTTTGGGTGGCTGAAGCTGTGACCAGGAGGATGAGGCTCTTGCCTGCTCCTGCCCCTCACCAAGAGCACAGAGAGGCCCAAGACTTCAGCCATGAATTGGGTGGCTGCAGCTGCATCTGGGAGGGTGGGACTCCTGCCTGCTCCATGGAGCAGGAGGCAGGGTCCATAGCCATGACTTGGGTGACTGTAGTTGCACCTGGGGAGCTCTTGACCCACCAACTTGGAAGGGTCAGGATTTCTGCTTGTCCCCAGCTCCCACTGACTCCATGGGGTGTGCAGCCCCAGCCACACCTTCCTGCTGCAGTGGCATGATGGTAGCTGCCACTCCAGATAGGTTTTATTGGGCCTTATTTGAGACCTTATTTGTAAATCGTCTTTGCAAATACAATCAACCTAAGATGAGATCACATTGGATTAGAGTGAGCCCTAATGCAATAACTCATGTCCTTGTAAGAAGAGGGAAAGTTGGACACAGACACAGAAGAGAAGTATGATATGTCAAGTAGGAGGCAGAGGTTGTAGTGATGCATCTACAATTCAAGTGATTGCTAGTGACCACCAGAAGCTAGAGAGAGGAATGGAACTCACTCTACCTTCAAGTCTCCAGAAGGATCCCAACCTGACTGACACTTTAATTTCAAACTTCTGGCCTCCAGAAGTGGGAGATAATAAATTTCTGTTGATAGAAGCCACCTAGTTTGTGAAAGTTTGTTATAGTAGCATTATAAAACTAATACATGCATGGTGCTGCATCATCTAATGTGTCACCCACAAACACTGGCTTTTAATGATTTTCTCAAGACTAGCAGTATGATTTATTGATGATGACCACAAATATAAATCCTACCCATAGTATCCAGGAAGCTTTGAATGATAATTCCCTTTTTGGTCATACTAAATTTACCATTTAGAATTGTTTAGTATAAATGTAAAATAGCACATTGCCCAGCCACATCTTCTCTTGATCACTTTAGACTTTAACCAGTGCAAAAAGGCTGAGAACACCCGAAATCAGAATGCCTCTCCTCCTACAGGGGATCGCAGCTCCTCATCAGCAAGAGAACAAGGCTTGACGGAGGATGAGTGTGATGAACTCACAGAATCAGGCTTCAGAAGGTGGATAATAAGAATCTTCTGTGAGCTAAAAGAACATGTTCTAACCCAATGCAAAGAAACTA
>PVKP010041681.1:7850-18685 GCA_004027715.1 Plecturocebus donacophilus | reverse complement strand
ATGCCATCTACTGCATGTTTCTCTCCCCCAAGATTGATAGCTGCAGCCCTAATCCTCAATGTGATGGTATTAAGAGGTGGGGCCTGGGAGGTGATAAGCTTTAGATAAGCTCAGGTCTTGCTCTGTTGCCCAGGCTGGAGTGCAGTGGCGTGATCATGGCTCATTGCAGCCTGGACCTCCTGGGCTCAAGCAATCCTCGAGCCTCAGCATCTCAAGTAGCTGGGACCACAGGCACGCACCACGACACCCGCATAATATTTTGTAATTCTGGGGTAGAGGCCCCATGGCAGGATAAGTGCCTTGGAAAGAAGAGGAAAAGACCAGAGCTCCTCTCTACCCTGTGGGGACCCAGCAGGAAGGAATTCTGCCTGCAGGGCAAGAGAGGGCCCTCACCTGGAACCGAATATGCCAGGACCCTGATGCTGGATTTACCAGCCTCCAGAACCATGAAACAGAAATGTCTGTTATTTAAGCCGCCCAGGCTGTGGTATTTGGTTATGGCAGCCCAAGCTCACTAAGATGACAAGTGAGCTTGGCTACATGCCAATAAAACTTTATTTATGGATGCTGAGATTGGAACTTTATATAAATTTTGTGTTATGAAATGTTACTCTTTTGGTTTTCTTTCATGTAAAACTAAAAACCAGGCTGGGCACAGTGATTCGCATCTGTAATCCCAGCACTTTGAGAGGCCGAGGCAAGAGGACAGTGTAAGGCCAGGAATCCGAGACCAGCCTGGGCAACGTAGCCAGACTCTGTCTCCACAGGAAAATTTAAAATGAGCTGGGGGTGGTGATACGCGCCTGTAGTTCCAGCCACTCTGGAGGCTGAGGCAGGAGGAGCACTTGGCCCAGGAGTTCGAGGCTGCAGTGAACTGTGATTATGCCACTGCACTCCAAACTAGGCAACAGAGCAAGATCCCTTCTCAAAAAAAAACTAAAATGGAATAAATAAAACTGTAAAAATTAGGCTTGGCCAGGCACAGTGGCTCACGCCTGTAATCTCAATACTTTGGGAGGCTGAGGCAGGTAGATCACGAGGTCAGGAGTTCAAGACCATCCTGGCCAACATGGTGAAATCCCATCTCTACTAAAAATACAAAAATTAGCTGGGTGTGGTGGCCTGCATCTGTACTCGGGACGCTGAGGCGAATCACTTGAACTCGGGAGAATCGCTTGAACCTGGGAGGCAGAGGTTGCAGTGAGCCAAGATCGCACCACTGCACTCCAGCCTGGCAACAGAGTGAGACTCCATCTTAAAAAAAAAAAAAATTATTCTTAGCATGAGGGCCACACAAACGCAGGTGACGGGCTGGACCTGGCCCTCGGGCCACAGCAGTTTGCCAACAGCGGGGAGGCTGCCTCGCTGCGCTCGTGGCTGGCCAGCCGGCATGCAATGCTGCTCAGGTTCTAGGGGCCTCTGTCATTTTAGGAAGGATTTGGCAAACAGAAACACTATTGAAAGAGGGCAGCAGGTGCTGACGTTCCAGAAAGAGGCTGTGCTGAGTGATGGCTAATTAAGGCTCTGGAGTTGGGCACTGGAGCACCAGGCTTCCTGCTCTCCACGGCCCAGCTTGCCAGCCTAGGCCTCAGCATCCCAAACTGGTACGGCAGCACCGCCCTGGGGCCAGCCTGTAAGGTTTGGTGAGAGTCCCGGGTCACAGCCCACCTACAGCACATGTTGCAGTGTCAGCCAAAATTATGTTCGTGGGCTTAAGAAACCTCGTGTGGAAGGAGGGAAAGGTTTGCTCTCCAGCACAGAGGGCTCGGTTGTAGATGGGCAAGCCAAGGCGGGTGTCCTCAGATGCTCCTAGACGTTGTCAATCTCCAGAGAGCACAGCAGGCCCAGCAGGTGGAAGTTACGAGGAAGCTGGTTTCAAATCAATACGCAAAGGATCCTATTGTCATTTCAGTTGTCCCCAGTGGGATGATTTGCCTGGAGTTCCCCACAGGTGGAGGCAGGGAGAGGGTCGTGCATCCCCCGGATACCTGCACCTGGGCTCCCAGCTCTGCATGCTCTGAGGTTTCACAACATGTGAATCTGGTTATCTCGGTAACACTTGGGGGATGTGCCCCCTTCCCCACAGTCCTGGGCCAGAGGAATAAAGTTGCGTCAAAGCAGATTGATTCAGTAGTTTATGTTGTAGAAGTAACTAGAAGCTAGAAGGAGAACCGCTGTGAGGTCCCTATTAAGCCGGAGGGGAGTTGCGGTGGTCCCCAGATGGAGTTGGCTGGGATCTTGTTCTGTGTCAGGGCCACCCGATGCAGTACAGCCTCCCACCTCGGCCTCCCAGACTGCCACCTCCTGCCCCCGATTACCCTAAGATGCCCCTGGCACTACCCCTGCAGAAAACAGAAGCAGAACTTGATACTCAGCCTCTTCCGTGACAAGAACGCACCGTGATCTGGCCCCTTTCCTAGCAGAACTTTCCCAGAAGTCCCACCCTCCAGGTCTTGGGTTATGGACCGCCAACAAGCTGCCCCAGCTAAATGGGGGTCATGAGCTGTCGCTGGGCTACTTGACAACTGTATCTACCACATTTTTTACATTTTTATTTTTATGTCTATTTTTGAGACGGGGTCTCATTCTGTCACCCAGCTGGAGTACAGTGGCACAGTCACGGCTCCCCGCAGCCTCCACCTTCCAGGCATAAGCCATCCTCCTACCTCAGCCTGCCGAGCAGCCGGGACTGCAGGCACTCGCCACCGTGCCCAGCTAATGTATTTATTTTAGTTTTTGTAGAGACAGGTTTTCTCCATGTTGCCCAGCCTGGTCTTCAATTCCTGGGCTCAAGCAATCCACCCACCCTGGGCTCCCACAGTGCTGGGATTACAGGTGTGAGCCACCATGTGCCACATTTATTGATCCAGCTTAAATATTTAGCTTAAACACATACAAACGTGGAGCTGCTGTTGACTCTGATGCAGAAGTTTCTTTTTTGTTTTTCCCAGTTTTTTCTATTGTGGTAACATGTAAAATATGCCATCTTAACCACTTTTAAGTGTATAGCTTAGTGATATTACTTATACAATTCAATGGTATGAAGTCTGTAGTTCAATGATATTAAGTGTATGGTTCAGTATTACTGAGTGTACACTTAAGTGGTATTGAGTGTACACTTCAGTGGTATTGAGTTTGTAGTTCAGTGGTATTGAATGTGCAGTTCAGTGGTATTGAGGGTATAGTTCAGTGGTACTGAGTGTATATTTCAGTGGTACTGAGTGTATATTTCAGTGGTATTGAGCGTGTACTTCCATGGTATTGAGTGTACAGTTCTGTGGTATTGAGTATACAGTTCAGTGGTATTGTGTGTATGCTTCAGTGATATTGAGGGTATAGTTCAGTGGTACTGAGTGTATATTTCAGTGGTATTGAGCGTGTAGTTTCATGGTATTGAGTGTACAGTTCCGTGGTATTGAGTGTGCAGTTCAGTGGTATTGTGTGTATGCCTCAGTGATATTGAGTGTATAGTTCAGTGGTACTGAGTGTATATTTCAGTGGTACTGAGTGTGTATTTCAGTGGTATTGAGCGTGTAGTTCCATGGTATTGAGTGTACAGTTCCGTGGTACTGAGTGTACAGTTCAGTGATATTGCGTGTATGCTTCAGTGATATTGAGGGTATAGTTCAGTTGTATTTAGGTTATAGTTCAATGGTATTGAGTGTACAGTTTAGTGGTATTGAGTGTACAATTCAGTGGTATTGAGTGTATAGTTAAGTGGTATTGAAGGTATAGTTCAGTGGTATTCAGTGTACAGTTCAGTGGTATTGAGTGTATATTTCCATGGTATTGAGGGTACAGTTAGTGATATTGAGTATGTGATTCAGTGGGATTGATGATATAGTTCAGTGGGATTAAGGGTATAGTTCAGTGGTATTGCATGTACAGTTCAGTGGTATTAAGTGTATGGTTCAGTGGTATAGAGGATATAGTTTAGTGGTATTGAGTGTATAATTTAATGATATTGAGGATATAATTCTGTGATATTAAGTGTATACTTCAGTGGTATTGAGTGTATAGTTCAATGATATTGCATGTACAGTTTAGTGGCATTGAGTTTACAATTCAGTGGTATTGAGGGTATATTTCAGTGGTATTGAGGATATACTTCAGTAGTATTCAATACCACTGAATACATGCAATACCACTGAACTGTACAGTCAAGACCAGTAAACAGTTGTACAGTTTACTGGTCTTGACTGTACAGTTCAGTGGTATTGCATGTATGGTTCAGTGGTATTGAGTGTATAGTTCAGTGATATTGAGGGTATAGTTCAGTGCTATTGAGTGTGTAGTTCAGTGGTACTGAGTGTATGGTTCAGTGATACTGAGTGTATAGTTCAGTGGTATTGATGAGATAGTGCAGTGGTAATGAGGGGATAGTTCAGTGGTATTGAGTGTATGGTTCAGTGGTTCAGTGGTATTGCCTGTGTAGTTCAGTGTTGTAGTTCAGTGGTTCAGTGGTATTGTGTGTGTATTGAGTATGGTTCAGTGGTATTGAGTTTGTAGTTCAGTAGTATTGAGTATGGTTCAGTGGTATTGAGTGTATATTTCAGTGGCATTGAGTGTATGGTTCAGTGCTATTGAGTGTACACTTCAGTGGTATTGAGGGTTTAGTTTAGAGGTATTAAGTGTATAGTTCAGTGGTATTGAATGTGTAATTCAGTAGTATTAAGTGTATAGTACAGTGATATTGGGGGTATATGGTTCACTGGTATCGATTGTACAGTTCAGTGATATTGAGTGTATAGTTCAATGGTATTGAGAGTATAGTTCAATGGTATTAAGTGTATAGTTCAGGGATATTGAGGGTATAGTTCAGTGGTATTGAGTGTATGGTTCAGTGGTACTGAGTGTGTAGTTCAGTGTATTGAGTGTATAGTTCAGTGTATTGAGTATATAGTTCAGTGGTATTGAGTCTGTAGTTCAGTAGTATTAAGTATTGTTCAGTGGCATTTAGTCTATAGTTCAGTGGTATTGAGTGTATAGTCCAGTGGTATTGAGGGTTTAGTTCGGAGGTATTAAGTGTATAGTTCAGTGGTATTAAGTATATAGGTCAGTAGTATTAAGTGTATAGTTCAGTGGTATTGAGTGTATATTTCAGTGGTATTGAGTGTATAGTTCAGTGGTATTGAGTGTATATTTCAGTAGTATTGAGTGTACAGTTCAGTGGTATTGAGGGTATAGTTCAGTGGTATTGAGGGTATAGTTCAGTGGTATTGAGTGTACAGTTTTTTGGGTTTTTTTGAGACAGAGTCTCACTCCGTCACCAGGCACCAGGCTGGAGTGCAGTGGCGCGACCTCGGCTCACTGCAACCTCCGCCTCCTGAGTTCAAGCAATTCTCCTGCCTCAGCCTCCTGAGTAGCTGGGACTACAGGCACATGCCACCATGCCCAGCTAATTTTAGTTCAGTGACATTGAGTGTACAATTCAGTGGTATTGAGTGTGCAGTTCAGTGGTTTTCAGCACATTCATAGTACTGCGCTACCATCGCCACCATCCATCTCCAGGACCCTTTTCATTCTCTCAGACTGAAATTCTGTCCCCATCAAACTCGAACTCCCCGTTCCTTCTCCTCTGCTCCTGACAGCAACCATTCTACTTTCTGTCTGGTGTGACTTCTCTAGAAACCTCAGTTAAGTGGAATCATATGGCATTTGTCACCTCCTGAGCAGCTGGGATTACACGTGCCTTCCACAATACTTGGCTAATTTTGTATTTTTAGTAGAGATGGGATTTCACTATATTGGCCAGGCTGGGCTCGAACTCCTGACCTCAAGTGATCTGCCTGCCTCAGCCTCCCAAAGTGCTGATATTACAGGCATGAGGCACCACACCCAGTCTTTGCTTATCTTTTTATCCATCAATGGTTATGGATTGTTTCCACATTTTAGCTATTGCAAATCATGCTGCTGTGAACACATGGGTACAGATATCCCTTTGAGACCCTGATTTGCTTGATTTAGGGTATATCCCCAGAAGTGGAATTGCTGGATCATATGGTAATTCTATTTTTAGTTTTCAAAGAGCAACACTACTGTTTTCCACAGTGGCTGTACCATTTCACATTCCCACCAACAGTGCACCAGGGGCCCCATTTCTCCACATCCTGCCAGCAATTATTATTCTGGGCTTTTATCACAGCCATCCTAATGGCGCCAGGGAGTATCTCACTGTGGTCTTGATTTGCATTTCCCTAATGGTTAGTGATGTTGAGTGTCTTTTAATGTGTTTATTGGCCATTTGTGTACTGTCTTTGGAGAAGTATCTATTCAAGTCCTTTGCCATTTTTATAATCAGGCTGTTGAATTTTAGTTCTGTATATTTTCTGGATATTAATTCCTTATCAGATATGTGATTTGCAAGTCTTTTCACTCACTCTGGGTTGCTTTATTGCTGTTGATAATTCCTGCTATTTTTATTTACCTATCTATCTATATATAGAGGTGGGTCTTGTTATGTTGCCCAGGCTGGAGTCCAGTGGCATCATCATAGCTTGGTGTAACCTCAAAGTCCTGGGCTCAAGGGATCCTCCTACCTCAGCCTCCCAAATAGCTGGGACCACTGGCATGCACTAGCATGCCTTACTAAATTTTTTTTTTCTTTTGAGATGGAGTTTCCTCTTGTCACTCAGGCTGGAGTGCAATGGCGTGATCTCGGCTCACTGCAAACTCCTCCTCCTGGATTCAAGTGATTCTCCTGCCTCAGCCTCCCGAGTAGCTGGGATTACAGGTGCCCACCACCACACCCAGCTAATTTTTTTTATTTTTAGTAGAGACGGGGTTTCACCATGTTGGTCAGGCTGGTCTCAAACTCCCAACCTCAGGTGATCCACCCGCCTTGGCTTCCCAAAGTCCCAGGATTACAGGCGTGAGACATCACACCCGGCCACCTGGCTAATTTTTAAATTTTGTGTTAGAAATTGAGTCTCATTATGTTGCCCAGACTGGTCTCAAACTCCTGGCCTCAAGCAATCCTCCCAGCTTGGCCTCCCAAAGTGCTGGTTTACATGTGTGAGCCACCACAGCTAGCCAATAGTGTCTTTTAAATGAAGTATCTCTAAGTCTGCCACCCAGCTTTTACCGGTCACCTGCCTTCCTGGTCCAAAGAAGCTTTTTTAGAAAAGAGTTGCCAAATATCTGAAAAACACCATTTGTGTTTAAGAGCCAGGAACAAAGCTGAGGTTTGAGGGCTGGTTCAATGTGTCTGAAACTGCAAAACAGCCAGTGGGGTTAGCTTCGCAGGGTGCAGCTTTTACCTCTGCCTGTGAGATTCGGCATCAGCTGCTATGGTCTGTGATAGCCATGACTACAGTCTGTTAGGAGACCCACAGAGTCACAGCAACACCCCCGAACTGGGGGCCAAAAGGACAGTGGCTGCTCCCCTGGCCCTGGTTGGCGGGGGAGGTCACCTGTCCAGAGCCAGAGGTCCGTGGGGGGCTCCAGGGCAGGGAGGTCAAGGTGTGTGTGAGGAAAGAGCCCTCATTTGGAGCTGGACACACTCAGGCTCTGGTTCTAGCTTTGCCGCTAATTTCACCAAGTGACCTTGGATGTTATTTAATATTCTTGGGCCTCGATTTCCCCATCCGTAAAATGTATGTCTCGGCCAGGCCTGGGGCAAGGCCTAGAGCTGGCTCAGCGCGGGTTGCTCCCTACCAGTTCTCCTCATGGCGTCGCTCCCTTTCTTTTTCATTCTCCCACGTGTTCACCTTCCTCCTTCCCTCTTCTCCCTCCTGTTTGTCTCTCGACACCTCTGCTTTCTTACTGAGCACCCAAACTACTTTATTTTCCCTTTTCCTCTTTCTACCCCCCAACCCCCGTCTTTATCTTTAACCTGCTGGGAACACACAGCGCCAACCCTGGTGTCGGCTTTAGAGCTGTGTGCCCACGCCGGGAGAGAGGGTGCCGGCCCCCCTCCTGGAATCACACACATGGGGGTGGCCTGGGACCGGGGACTCAGCACAGAGCAGGTGGCCGGCACTGCGGGAGATGGAATGTTCCACCCGAGTCCTCCCTTTGCCTGGCACCCCAAAGAGCTTGGGCTGTCCCCAGAGTGAGTCACCAGAGAGCCTGGCCCAGGCTCGGCAGCTGGTGTGGGAGGGAGGACGGGCCTCCCCAAGAAGGAATTAGTAGAGCAGGGGGAGGCCACGGGGAGGAAGAGAACCCCCACAGAGGGTGCGCTCCCCTCTGCCGCATCCTCCCCAGGGCCACCTGCCCCCTCAAGGCGGCTGCCCCCTGTGTCCTGGCACAGGGATCAGAGATGGAGCGGCAGAGCCTGCCCTGGGCTTCTCAGCAGTGCACAGCTCAGAGCGCACTCTGGAGTCAGCCAGCCCTGAGTCCAGGGCGCTGAGACCCTCCGTGGCATGACCTGTGGCGTGGGGGACAGCAGTACTCCTTCCCTGGGCGGCGGGGAAGATTGGATGAAGGAGCTGAGGTGAAAAGTGGGCAGCCCCCCCGGCACACAGCCGGCAGCAGTGAGGGGAGCTCTTCAACATCACCAGCACCCCCAGCCTGAGAAGCGGGCTCCGCACCAACAGGGAAGGCTGGGTCTGCCCCCCGCCCCCGAGGGGCAGCGCAGGGACAGGCCCGGTCTGCCCCCTCACACCCACCTGCTCTCTGTCCTCTGCCTGCCTCCTGCGCCATCTGTCCGCTGCTCCGCCAGGAAAGTCGGAGGTGTGGGCCCTGCCACCTGGGTCATGGCGCTAGGCACGCCTGGGAGCAAAGGCCACGCCCCGGCACCCCACGGCGCCAGGCTTCTCCGCCCTGCGGCAGCAGCGCACGAGCTCTGGCATGTGGTGCACCAACTTCCTCTTGGGTGCTGTGGTCCCAGGCCGTGCTTTGCAGCAGATGCGTGACCTCGCCTTCCCCTGAGTGCTTGGAAAATGGCCTTGTCTCCGGTCGTCCCCATTCAGGAGCAGGTACCAGGGTACTCCTGGGATCTGGTTTTCCAGGATGGGTTTTGTGTCTGATGGGTGGGCGGCCCCAGCTCCCTGAGCAGGGCTTAGGTGCCCCCCTAGTGTCCAGGGTTAATTGTGCTAGCCTGCACCCCTGAGCCCCGAGTGCCCCCCTAGGGATCGGCCTCAGCCTGAGGGTGAGCTGACCCCAAAGACACCCTGGCCAACGCAGCTCAGCCCTGCACGGCTTCTTGTTGATTATGCTGGCCAGAGTGCGCCTGGCACCCGGCAGAGGTGTCTGAACACGACACATTCTCCACTGGCTTCTGCTCTCATCCCTGGGGCAACGATGAGGGAGATGCCAGGAGATCGAGAGCCCTGTGGGGCCACTCCGTCCCTCTGCAGGAGCAGGGCTGGCAGCTCCTGGGGAGAGCCCTGCCCATCTTGTCTGCTCTCTCCGGGAAACCCTGGCCTGGGGATTCCCATCTCTGGCGGAAGGCATGAAGTCCCCTGCCTTGAACAGTGGCGGCATGGGTCCCTGATCCCTCCTCTCTTCCCTCATCCTTGGGGCTGAGCGTGGGGCAGTGGTGAGGGATAAAGATCCCTCAGACCCCTTCCCCATCCTGCAACCCCTTACACAGCCCTGAGGTCACTGTGCCAGAGGGGAAGGCAAGGGGCTCCCTGGTGACTGTGACTTCCTGCATTCCCTCACTCTCCTCCTCCACTTCCCCTTGGGAGGATATGGGTGCAGGGTGTGGTCATGGAGGGAGGAGGCTATAAGCCTCCTGGGGGACACATTTGTGTGTGTTTCTGTGTGTGTGTATCTGTGTGTGTGTCTGTGTGTGGACGGCTGAAGGGAGAAGGCCAGGAGGCCTGGGCACTTGGTTTTGGGGAACTCAGAACCAGTGAAGGCTGCTGCTGCCACGGCAGGGGACAGGCCCAGCCAGCGACTGAGTGAGCAGCCTGGGCAGCCCCGGAGTTGCTGCAGGCCACACCATCTGTGCAGTGCTGGGGTCCCCACCACCCAATACCAGGTGAGTGGCCCTGCACGGCACCGTCCCTTCCCCCTGTGGTCACTGAGAGGCAGGATGGTGCTGGCGCTGGCACGTGAATTTTTGGGCTGTGATCTGTTTTTTGTTCATTGCAGCATTGGTTAGATGTGGATATGAACTGCCCTTGCAGCAGTCTAGACCTGTGGTGTTTGTAATCAGGGAGCAGGCATTGAATGTGCTTTGAAGAGATTGAAATTTCTGGCCTGTGATCTTCCTGACAGTTTTTAATAAGGCATTGATGTGATGTACTATCAAATGCTCCGTTCGCCAGTCATGACCTTGGGCATCGTGGTTAAGTCTGGATGCTTCTCCTGAACTGTGTGACATCTGTCACTGTGCCGCTAGTCCCCTCAGCTCAGGCCTCAGGAGCTTGGAGGAGAGACTGAAGTTTCTCTGTCACAAAAAAACAGGAACTCCTGACTGTGAGCTCCAATCCCTAGTAAGGTGCATGGCTCTCCCCGCATTTCTCTGGCTGCATCTGAGCCGAAGTCTCGATGGAGCTGTCAGGAAACTGGGTTATGCTGACCTCCCGAACCCTGTCCACCCTCTGGGGCATCCTTCCGACAAGTAGGCCTTTCTGCCAGATCCCCAGGATGACCCCCAGGCAGATGACCCCCTGGGGTCGTGACGCCTTGGGCACTCAGAGTCGGCAGCCGCCTTCGCTGCAGCATGTACTCTTTGCCATCCAATCCTCCTCAGGAAAGGACTGGGCTCCTGTGTGAGCGCCTGGCTCCTGGGTGCGAGGGGAAGTGTGTTGTGCAAGTGCCCTTCTGTGTCATGCGGTTTTGAGCAGTTACACCTCTTCCTGTCTCTGCTGGAGGCACAGTCACCACCACGGCTCCTCCAGGCTCTGGCCCACAGAACAGACACACCATGGTTTTGTGACATG
>PVKP010041680.1:0-18583 GCA_004027715.1 Plecturocebus donacophilus | reverse complement strand
AAAAAAAAAAAAAGAAAGAAACAATCATAACAGCAAACCAGCAACCAATAGAATAGGAAAAAAATTTTGCAATCTACCTATCTGATAAAGGGCTAATATCCAAAATCTACAAAGAACTAAAGTAGATTTACATGGAAAAAATAAACAAACCCATTCAAAAGTGGGTAAAGTATATGAACAGACACTTTTCAAAAGAAGACATATATGAGGCCAACAAACATGAAAAAATGTTTCTAATCACTGGTCATTAGAGAAATGCAAATCAAAACTACATTGATACCATCTCACACCAGTTAGAATAGTGATCATTAAAAAATCTGGAGACAACCAATTCTGGAGAGGATGTGGAGAAATAGGAACACTTTTACACTGTTGGTGGGGGTGTAAATTATTTCAACCATTGTGGAAGACAGTGTGGCGATTCCTCAAGGAGCTAGAAATAGAAATTCTATTTGACCCAGCAATCCCATTACTGAGTATATACCCAAAGGATTATAAATCATTCTATTATAAAGACACATGAACATGCATGTTCATTGTGGCACTGTTTACAATAGCAAAGACCTGGAACCAACCCAAATACCCATCAGTGATAGATTGGACAAAGAAAATGTGGCACATATACACCATGGAATACTATGCAGCCATAAAAAATGACAAGTTTGTGTCCTTTGTACTGACATGGATGAATCTGGAAACCATCATTCTCAGCAAACTGACACAAGAACAGAAAATCAATCAATGCATGTTCTCACTCATAGGTGGGTGTTCAACAATGAGAACATGTGGACACTGAGAGGGGAACATCACACGCTGGGGTCTGTTGTCAGGGGCTAGGGGAGGGATAGTGGGAGGGAGGTTGAGGAGGGGTAATGTGGGGAGAAATGTCAGGTATAGGTGATGGGGGGATGGTGACAGCAAATCACCTTGCCATGAATGTACCTATGCAACAATCTTGCATGATCTGCACATGTACCCCAGAACCTAAAGTACAATTAAAAAAATAGGCATGAAAAATGAAGTGAACCCCCAAATGGCCTTTGCAACTAGAAGTTTCTTGATCCTTACAATAAACATTATTTTCCTCATTACCATTCATAAAGGGCAGATCCAAACTGTGTAGGACAAGTCTACAGAAGATACCTCATTCTCTCTGATTCCAAAAAGACCAACGTGTGTGGCTTTGTGACATTCTTGACAATGATTCCACTAAGTTGCTAATGTAGCTTTTCTCACTAAAGAGCGTGCCTTCTATTCATTTGTGTTTGGTCCATCTTTACGATATACAAAAAAATCTATGTCTATGGCTGGATTTAAACCCCTCAAATAGAATATAGCTAGTATCAGATTATACGTATTTTTAGCCAGCCACAGAAATACGGGTCTTGAAAAATATATTTTCCTCTTGAAAATAAGAATGTCAAAATGGAGCTATGATGAATGAGATCCATTTGATGTTATTAATGCTATCATAAACTTCTTGTTGCTTAGTATTAAGAAAAAAAAAGCCTTTCTGTGGAGGTCCCTGTCACAATCCCCAAAGCCAGACTAGAGTGTCTGGCATGGCTATGGCCCTGCTAGGTGACATTCCTATATGATAGTTTGGTTATGCATGTCTCACAGCTTTCTGGAGGAAAATAGTGAACTCTACCTGTTGAACCTGTAGCTTCTCTAAAAAGTAAGGGTTCATGAATCCTATGTCTATGCAATAAGTCCACACATATTTCTAAAATTACTGAATGTCAATTAGATGTAAAAACACCAAAATCTGCATTTGGTTGATATAAGGCCAGTATATACAATCTACTATTAGGGTATTGCTCAAAATAATTTTTTTTAAAATTAGGAAAACCGTACATTTGTGTTAGTTTTTGTGTTTCTCTTTTATTTTGCTACCCTGTTTCAGATCTCTTAGTGTTCATGCTTTGAATCCTACCTCACCTCTTTGCCCATCTCAGTTTATAAGAACCATAGTTCAACTATGACAACAGATTTCAGCTCACTCAAGAATTTTACAGCAACCTACTTAGATTACAACATTAAACTCAGTAAATTCGTCTCTAATGTAACAGGCTAAAGCAAAAGTCACAGATTTAAATCCTCATTAATCCAACCTATAATGTATGATTCTAAAGTTTATTTATTAGTTTAAGAAGGTCCAGAAAACATTAGGTAGTAGCTAAAAACACCATCATTTTTTATGGAAAATATCCAATTATTCATCTTGTATTGGCCACAAGTATATTTTTACATACATAATAAAGTGATCACTATTTGTATAGACTCATCAGAGAAACAAATCAGTGAAAGTTCAAATTGCATTCATATTACTTGAAAGCAGCATAGCACTGATTGTTGCCTGAAATTTGTAATGCATAAAGTCACAGAAATCATTGTTAGCATAAACAATTTCAAGGAATTATATTAGTCATGATCCTCCATAGGCCAAATATCTGTGTGTGTATTTAGTAGTGTTCCCCAGACACCTCTTCAGGTATCTCATTCCCCAGCTGTGAGGTACATTGGTTGCTGATGGCTTACAGGTGAGATATTCTGTAGGTACTGCCTTCTGCCAATGGCAGCTGCTTAACCCAAAGGTACACTTTATCCCTGGGGTAACCCATATCCAAATACTAGTCAATGTGCAGAAACCAAGACTGGCCCCTTGTCTCAAGTGATTCAGTTCTTAAGGGTCATTCTTAAGGGTCCACAGTTCCTCATGTGATTGGTTATGGCAACTGCTGTGACTTCATTCCAGGTCAGCTTCTTCCTCTACCCAGTTCTCTCTCCTTGTCCTCTCATAGATGTTCAAAAAGAATATCACCCAAGAAACCTCTTGCATTCAAATCTGAAAGCTGGTGTTCTGAGAAACCCATCTTATAATGTGTGAAATAAATAATAATAACTTTAAGTACCAATACAAATAACTATTATCATCTCTGAGTAATGAAATCATAAAAAAAATTTTCTGTACTTTTCTGTACTTGTTGTATATACTAAAATCTGAGCATCCTTACAAATTGCCAAAAAAAAGTTTCTTTAGAAAAATCCTACAAATAAATGAAAAAAAATATGTAATTACTAAAAATGAAAAAATGTCCATGAAAAACATGTAATCTATTTAATAGTAAATGTTTGACTGAAAAAATAGAAGACAAAATAGATGCTTTCAAATGTGGATGTAAGTATTACATAGATAAGAAAGTACTTTTTAAATTCTGGATTTTTCCAGAATGGAAACTCAGTAGCAACATATAAAATTTGTTCCATAGATATTAGTAAAAAATACAATCAAGTACTTTCCAATAATCTCTGCTTGTCTGAAAATTCAAGATGCAAAAGATAAAATATGAAGGGGATTCATTTACTTGATGGATTGAAATCCTGCTTAAACAGATGATCAGCTTAGATATTTCTATGTATTCAAAGAAATACAATAGCATCTACTGTTAGCTTAAACACATAAAACTAGTGTAGAAATTAAAATCTAGTCTATTTCACTGACACAGGTACAATACTATTATAAAATATAACCTTTATGTTGTTTAAGGATTCCACATTAAATTTCACTAATAACTAAATTTATAAGTTGAAATTACAACGTACAGCAAGGAGCACTATACTGAAAAGGCAATCGGCTCCATCAGGCACTAGATACACCATAAAGTGCTCTCAGCAAACAACTTGTTAATATATTTCATACCTAAGCATACACTCTAATAACATATGTGTAATATTACAACTGATAACAGCTATGAATGGGAAAGTCAGCAGATAACAAGCAGATACCAAGGAGCAGAAGAAGGTCAAATGATGTAAACTGCCTCCCCAGAGTTGCTGATTTCACCACCAACAGGGCTCCCACAAGAGTAACTATGAAATTTCCAATCTTGGAAGTTGAGAAAACAAGCTGGAAATTCTATTGAGTTATATGACATGACTTTATTATAAATGTAGGAGATTAAAACACTATTTATTGTATTAAAAACAAAAGTACCTGGAAATTTTGGTTGACAAAAAAAGAAAGTGTACCCTCTGAGTATGGCATTCTTTATAGCAATTCATCCAAAACACAGTCCTTCAGCAGAAGCCACCCACTGTGGTGTATGCAGGCACACCAGCTGTAATTAAACAACTTAATTTTAACTCTTGCTGCAGTTTATTAAAGCTTCTTATCACACTTTAAAACAACTGCACTGAGTGCAATTTCTTCCTTAAGATATTGGCAATTTCTCCTTGGTGCCATGATTGATAGAAAAGCAGGGACAGAAATGGAAAGAGGAGAGATATTGCAAGTTCTAAGAAGAGAAAACTCAGGAGAAGAAAAACAGAAATGCATCCCTTTAAGAATTAGGTAAGAACACAAAACCTTTGAAAATCATAGCCATATGGTATTTATTTTCTTTTCAACAATAGTAACAAATATGATTACTGTACATTGTTACAAAATTATAATGGGTTAAAAGTTATTTCAAATGATGATGATAATTGATGCTGACATTTTTCTCAGTCATTAAATATAGGGCACGGCGTGGTGGCTGATGCCTATAATCCCAGCACTTTGGGAGAGCAAGGTAGGTGGATCACAACGTCAGGAGATCAAGAATAGCCTGGTCAACATGGTGAAACCCCATCTCTACTAAAATACAAAAAATTAGCCAGGTGTGGTGGCAGGTGCCTGTAGTCCTGGGAGGCTGAGGCAGGGGAATTACTTGAACCCAGGCAGCAGAAGTTGCAGTGAGCCGAGATCACACCACTGCACTCCAGCAGAGAGACAGAGCAAGACTCCATCTTAAAAAAAAAAAAATATATATATATATATATATAGTACACAATCCACATCCCAAAACTCTACAAAATATATGAGAATTGAGAGGACAAAAATATGAAGGCTATGAACACAGAAACTGTCATATTTTCTTTAACATACTGAATGCACTTCTTAAATTCAAATTGTATTTATTATTAAAAATAAATATCTAAAAATGAATGCCTGCCTGCTTTTGCAAAAGTAATATGTCTAATTAATAGAAATACTTGTACAAATTTATGTAATTATCAAGATGCAAAAATATGTGCTACATAAATATATACATATTAAAAACACATTTACTGAATTATAACAGAAGAAGAAATCACCCTTATTTTTTTCTTCTTTAATGACTACTAATGTAGAACAATTTCTAAACCAAATATTGCATCTGGTAGTTATGTGACACACCTAAAGTTAGCAGTATTGTAGGAGAACTAAATTTAAACTAGTGTATCTTCTAAGGAACCTAACTAAAGAAATTTAGAGTTGTACCTACAGACCTTTCCAGAATAAACCAAACTGATGACATGATTTATGTATGACTTTTTTGGCACAATTTTCCAGTTCCATATATTGTTATCATAAACTCATGAGGATATACTCTTCTTCACCTTTGTTCATCTTCATGAACTGTATTTAATTTATAGATCAGAATTTATTGATTTTTTTTGATCAAGTCAGTATGTTTTGGCTTCAAAAATAAATGTAATTTATCAAATGACTGTAGAAGATGTTGTTTTATAATTTTACAACCTTTATTAAAACTAGCTCCTTCACCTAATCCAAATATATCATTGCATTAAATGTTAAACTTTACTCTTAGATGCCATGTTCCACCTGCACACTTGAAACAATGTAATTTTCATCAAATAGTTTCCAAGTATGCAGTACTATATTAGCAGTCTCATAACTGCAATCTATTTTTATGCAAATTACATAGTAATTTTTATTAAAGTAGTATATACAGAATCACTTTATAGTTTTTATAAAGGTTTATATAGACATAAGAAAAAGAAAAAAACAGATTGGGTACATGAAAATTTATGCAAAGCATATAAAATATATCAGCTATGTGAAAGTAACCATTTTAACTAGTCAGCAGGTATCATTAAAACACACTATTCATGGATTTGGGCATTCAGGAATACCACATGAATCCTAGCATTTATGCCACATCCACTTTAAATAATCCAATTGTCACTATTTGCAATGAATTTAAATAATCCAATAGTTACTATTTGCAATGAATTCGTATAATTCTCCTTCTGATTTTTTAATACTTCTCTTACAAACCATATTGCCAATCTCAATTGTGAAGGGTAGAGATATTAATACATCACCTTCCACCTATGAAATAAGGATCTCTTTATACTTTTGATAAATGAACTCTTCCCAAAATAAAGTTAAGTGTATTCATGAACAAACCCATGGAGACTGCTTTTTTTCCCCTATTCAAGCATTCTTAGCTCAAAAACAGATGTCAGCAGTATTAAGATGTAGATAAAGGGGAATACTAAACCATTTGGCCTATATTTAAAAATGTTTAATAATAACTTTTTTCTCTCCTCTTAAACATTCTTTTGTAATTTTTATGTTTCTTTTGATTTTTTAAAAAGTAAATATTATAAAATATTAATCGTGTTATTTTGATATTTGTATTGATGCATACACAATTAAAATATGATTATTCCTAATGTGAGTGAATTATAAGATACTGAATTAGATGAAATCATGACTTGAAACTCCAAAATTCTTTGCAGATATTACTGAATTTCTGTATTTTGTGTTTACTATTATAATGTGAAAATACTACATACTGAGTTTTTTTTCTAAAGTTTATGAACAGCATTAGTACAATAACATAAGGTCATGAACATTTTATTTATTAGAAATCCAATGTTAAAGAAGCAAACCACTTCAATTTGTATAATAACTTCTATATAAACTTTCTAGGGATTTTTTCTAAGTAAATAAGCAAATGTCTTACCTATATACATATTTTAAGCTACATCATTTAATTGTGGTAGAGACTCTTGGATGTCATTCCAACAGACTTTCTCAAATACCTTTTCTGCTAGAGTGCTAAAAATGGTTAATATTAATACTCCCTGAAACTAAGGCAAAGAATGTGTGACCCAGTATTTGTCAATGAAACCTGAGATGAGACTGCTTAGGAGATCGCAGAAAATATATTTCTGTCTGATTAAAAAAAAAAAAAGACAGAAAAGAAAGGTAAAGCAATGAGGAACCACCCTCCCTGCATTTGGATATGACTTTCTGGGAATGTGATACTGATTAAGGCCATGAAGAAAAAAGCTATGAATGACTACCTTCCTAAGAATGTGGAGTAAAACTAAAGAAAAAGAATGTAGGCCTTGATAAAATCCCTGAGAAATCAAATAAGCAATCATGTCACAGCACTACCCATATGAGATAAAAAATATTCTTATAGTACAAACCACTTTTAGCTATATTGCCTAATACTTGCAGCTGAAAATATTCTAAATCATACCCTACTATTTAAGGCAAGGACTATTTTCTCTGTAAAATTTCTAAAATAATATATTCTAACATTTCTGTAACAGAAACTGCTTGTTTTCATCTAATATCCATTCTTTCCTTGTGACAGTAATAGAACCTCCGGTTTTAGATATACACACAGCTAAAGATTTGACTTTCCGATCTCTTCGTAGCTCTGTGAACACATATCACTAAGTCCCAGCAAAACAGACATGAATGAAATTGTTGTATACCACTTTCTAGGTTGAGCCCTGTAAAGTAATCCTGCCCTTCCTCCTTTCTTCCCCTTCCCAGTGGCTGGAATATAGATGTCCTGGCTCAAGGACAGTGGCTATCGTAAGCCACTGGATAAAAACTCCCTGGAGACAAGGGTGGAACAAAACAAGAAAGAAAAAACTTGTATCCCCCTGTATTAGTCCATTCTCACATTGCTATGAAGAATCAGCCGAGACTGAGTAATTTATAAGGAAAAAAAGGTTTAATTGACTCGCAGTTCCACATGGCTTGGGAGGCCTCAGGAAACTTACAACTATGGCAGAAGGCACCTCTTTACAGGGCAGCAGGAGAATGAGCGCCAGCAGGAAAAATGCTAGACAGTTATAAAACTATCAGATCTCATGAAAACATTTTCACTCACTATCATAAGAACACCACGGGGGGGTGGCCAAGCCCCATGATCTAATCACCTCCCATGAGGTCCTTCACTGAACATGCGGGATAACAATCCGAATTACTATTCATGATGAGATTAGATTACTATTAAAGATGGAAACATGGAGCCAGACCACGTCACCCCTACACTGTGCCACTATCATAACTCTCTTTGGTTAATTAGTCTAGTTACACAAGAAAAAAATCATCTTCTAACCTTTTAAAGTCACTGAATTTTTTGGGGGGAGGGGTCTTTGTTCTAATTATAGCCTTTGTTCTAATGAAACTAATATTTATTTATTTTTTAGAAATCAGGTCTTGCTCTGTCACCCCAGACTTGGGTGTAGGGGTACAATCACAGTTCACTGCACCTTTGAACTTCTGGGATCGAGCAATCTTCCTCCCTCAGCCTCCCGGGTAGCAAGCTCTATGGGTACTGGGGGCACTGCACAGTACCATGCCCAGCTAATTTTTGTTTTTCTTTTTTGGCAGAGAAGGGGTCTTGCTATGTTGCCAAGCTGGTCCTGAACTCCTGGCTTCAAGTGATTTTCCCACCTCCGTGCCCCAGTGGGCTGGGATTACAGGCATGAATCTCCATGCCTGGCTGTAAATACATATATATTTACATTTTGTATTTACAGCTACAAAACAAACCAAAACAAAAATATATACATTTGTTTTTCTGTAAAAAAATATATTTTATATACGTTATAAAATATATATATAACATATACATAATATATATTATATATATAGTTTGTTTGGTTTTTTTCCTGAGACGGAGTCGCTCTGTCACTCAGGCTGGAGTGCAGTGGCGTGATCTCAGCTCACTGCAACCTCTGTCCCCTGTGTTTAATCCATTCTCCTGCCTCAGCCTCTAGAGTACCTGGGACTACAGGTGCTCACCACCACGCCTAGCTAATTTTTGCATTTTCAGTAGAGACGGTATTTCACCATGTTGGCCAGGATGGTCTGGAACTCCTGACCTTAAATAATCCACCCACCTTGGCCTCCCAAAGTGCTGGGATGACAGGCCTGAGCCACCGAGCCCACCCCCAAAATAGTTTTTAAATAGTAAAACTGATTTTTTATTTTCAGTTTAAATTTGTTGAAATCGTTTAGAAAAAATTTTTGATTTTTCAACTTAATTACCTGTGCATTCCTATTACATTCCTATAATTTTAGATTTTTTAAAGGAGTCTGTTTATGCACTTTGGGAGGCCAAGGCAGGAGGATCACCTGAGGTCAGGAGTTCAAGACCAGCCTGGCCAATGTGGTGGAACTCCATCTCTACTGAAAATACAATAATTAGCTGGGCATGAAGGTGTGTGCCTATAATCCCAGCTACTCAGGAGTCTGAGGCAGAAGAATCACTTGAACCTGGGAGGTGGTAGTTGCAGTGAGCCAAGATCACACCATTGCACTCCAGCCTGGGCGACAAGAGCAAAACTCTTGTTTCCAAAAAAAAAAAAAAAAAGTATGTTGCATACACAGAACATTTAAATACTGAAAACAAAACCAAAAAAAAAATGTATGTATGTGTATATATATATGCAAACAAAATTTAATGAATTATTAAATAATAGCTGATCAAAAATATATAAGCATTACATAAAAAGATAAAACTATTATGTTGTTTAAACAGTTCATCAGCAATTGTGCCACTGCACTCCAGCCTGGCTCCTGGGGACAGAGCCAGACTCTGTCTAAACAAAACAAAACAAAACAAAAAAGTTCATCACCAAGAATGACTTGCAGCACTTTTTTCAAAAAACATATGTTTGCTTTGGTAGCAATGAGTCTTGAGGAGAAATAAATATTTCCAGTGAAATAGAAAATATTAAATTCAAATGAACATTATATCAACCAAACACAATAAAACTCCATCTTAAGACTCCAGTAATTCTGTTAACAGATAACAACTTTTTTTTTCTTTTTTATCACAGTATCTTTTTTTTTAAATGGTCCTGGACTTCTTGGAGGTTTTTAGTATAATGACCAACTTACATTGCTGAAAATTATCAAAATCAAGTGACCAAGTGGCCACCTGCCAATCTGAAAATACTTCATAGAAAAGATCTGTTATAGGATACAAAGTTACGTCTCGATAGGAAAACAAGTTCCAGTGTTCTATAGCACTGTACGATGACTGCATAGCTAGAAGGATATGGAATGTTCCCAACACAAAAAAAGATAGATGTTTGAGGTGATGGATATGCTAATTACCCTGATCTGATCACTATATATTGTATGTATTGAAACAATATTATGTACCCTATAAACATATGCAACTATGTTTCATCTTTAAAATTTTAATTAAATTTTATAAAAATAAACTATGGATTTTGTCTTTAAAAAGTTGTTTTCCCAAATGTTCATCAATGACAGACTGGATAAAGAAAATGTGGCATGTATACAACATGGAATACTATGCAGCCATAAAAAAGGATGAGTTCACATCCTTTGCAGGGACATGGATAAAGCTGGAAACCATCATTCTCAGCAAACTGATACAGAACAGAAAACCAAACACTGCATATTCTCACTCATAAGTGGGTGCTGAACATAAGAACATAGGGACACAGGAAGGGGAACATCATACATCACGGCCTGTTGTAGGGTGGCGGGGAGTAGAGGAGGGATAGCAGAGGGTGGGGGGATAGGGGAGAGACAGCATTAGAAGAAATACCTAATGTAGATGACGGAGTAATGGATGCAGCAAATGACCATGGCATGTGTATACCTATGTAATAAACCTGCATGTTCTGCACATGTACCCCAGAACTTAAAGTATAATTTTTTTAAAAAGTTTTTATCTGAAATAAAATTACATGAGAATGCATAGGTAATAAGTATTGACAGATTTGTTGATTTACTGTTTACATAACATTGTGATTTATTTAAACTCTCTGATAACAAACTATTACTTTGACAAAATAAAAATCTGCTCATGGAGGTAAATGAACATACAAGTACTAGCATTCTCAGAGTCCTGCCATTATGACTTTAGAAAGATTGTATTTTAGAAAGATTATATGTTAACAGAATATTGTCTTACTTTCTAACATAAAAACTAAAAAATAAATGTAGAAAATAAAATTAAAATATTTTCAATTACTACATCATATGTCATGTATTTGGTATAAAATCACTAAAGCTGTATATTTTTAAAATATAAACTTTTAACTATTTTAAACAATGAAGAGCATAATGCAAAACCATGTTGGTTATACATTTATTACTTACAAATCCACTGTCTGTGGCCCTACTTAAAATACTTCTTTTAATATCTCATTTTAAATCTAGTGAAGCAGGTTAGACAATTTTCAAGTAATAGTTAATATAAATATAAACCTATTTCAATAAATTAATATGCAATTATAGGTTTTGGATCACTCATTTTCTGAATTATATACAATATTCAGTTCCAGATTGTCTCTGGTAAACAAAAATTGACCCACAGTCCTTTTCATTTTATGAAAACACATTTTATCATGAAGCCAAGGAAGCCTGATATGTAAATGGCTTTCTGAGTTTCCCATGGACTAGCTCTTACTCCATGCTCCATCTGATTTGAAGGCCAACTCAGTCCTAGATCCCTAAGCATTTGGCAAACACGTTTTCATTCAACAGTTATGCCAACAAAACGTGTTCTAAAAGAAATTTTCCAACTGAAAAGATGAAGGCAGGACCCTTAAAATATTTGTCTTTGAATCACCATTGCCAAAAAGTGGGGAACAAACTGGTCGGGGGCAATTTCTTAGAGATTTACTGAATGAGAAGTAAAATTAAAATGGTGTAACAACAGCAGAGGGAACATTTGTTTCAATTATTTGTATTTTGCTATTTCATTCATAGTTGTTCCTCTTTGAGCAGAGATATAATAGGAAATGTAGTTGGTTTCTTTTATTTTGGAGCAATATTTCTCTCCAAATAGTTATTAAGTCATTTACTTTTCGGAAAATTCTTTGCAATTTGGGTACTCAGTAGAGAACACTAAGATCTTTGGCTTCAGAATCAAACAGGCCACCTCTTAGACTTACTAGTTATTTTGGGCAAACATCTTAAATTCTCAATCTAATATTCCAAATTTAACTGGCCTTTATTATTTCTTTTTTATCTTGTTACTCCTTGAAGTAAGAACATTTTTGATAACATAATTACACTTGATGATAGTAAGCTGAATGACATTTGATTCAGATTTTTGTTTATACACATAGATCTGCTCAAAATATGAGAAAATATTACTGTAAATTTTGCATGATTTTATCTGTTAAAGGAAATAGTGATAATTTTATTAATAGTTAGAAAGGAAATTGTCCTAGGAAGGTTACAACTAGTAAGAGTCTTAAAACAATATCTTCATAAGGAAAACATTAAAATCTTGTGAACAGCTTATATTTGTTTGTGATCACTCTTTTCAAAAATTACATATGCTAGTTAATCATTTATCTGTATTTTGCACATAGATCACTAATAGTGAAATTTCTTCTTTGGCATTTTAGTAAACAAATGAAGGGTTTGACTATACTGTGATTATTGTCTTGTTTGCTGTAAAACAATTGCAACTATTAGAGTCACCACTTAAGTCAGAAGGGCATCTGAATTCGAGTTTCAAGAAGCCAAGAGAAAGGTAGAATAGCTTTTGTTAACACTGTGCTTCTCAGACTGGGGTTCATGTATTGGGTGACATGACATAGAATGTTTGATGTTACTGGAAAAATAGTGGTTTCTCCTGAACTCCCAATATGTCAGTTTTCTAAATAATATTTGAAAATATTATTTTTAAGTTGAAGCAAATATATTTTCTGATTCTTAAACCAGGTTTTGATGGATGAGTAGAATTTTTCACTAGTATGAAAATGGAAGAGAATGCAAAAGGCCTATGAATTTTAAATAAAAATGATATTTCAAAGATATTTCATAATACCAACATTGAAGTGTATTTCAATCTGATATGGTATGGAAATGAATCATATTTTCTGTGTTTGGAGGCCAGAAGAAAATCTTTCATGTTTTTGTACATCCTATGTTCAAAAACTCCCCACTTTCATTAAAGGGTTCTTATTGTCCTATTTAGAATACAAATTTTCTCAGTTCTCATTTTCTCACTTAAATAGCCAGATTATAAAATGTGGATAGATTCACCATCCATTACATAGGAGATCAATAATTTTGTACTGCATTACCTGAGAATGTAGGAGCATGTGCTTAAACACTAGCAAATCTGGGATACTCAAACAATTATAAAAGAAAAAATTTTAAAACTTTAATAAATTTTGTATTTTTAATTTTTCTGAAATAAAGCAAAGTAGACATAGGAGAAAAAGGCACAACTTCATTGGAATTTCTTATACTAATTTCTCACTCTGCTTTCTATTTGGAACTGCACATAGAGCACTGAGGGTGCATCACAAGTTGTTCAGGTAGCAGCACCTGCAAAGGTCTTTCTCTGACCTTGCGGATATCCATCAACATCTGTCAAGGAGGCAATTGTGGGAACTCTCCTTTGTTTAAGAAAACCATCAGATTAGCAGGTTTTAGAAATAACTTCAATTCCCAGTCCTAATAATTTTCAGTCTTTTCTCTCAATAGTGGGGATTCTCTATCATTCACTATTTATGCACGCTTAATTTCTTACTGTTATGGAACATGCCATGTGCGTTTATGCCTCTGTACTTTTGTACGTGTAGATCCGCATGCAGATCCCTGTCAGGTATGCCTTCTTCCACTTGCCCAAACAGCAAACTCTGCTCATTTATTGAAACACAGATTAAGTGTCATGGACTCCATGAGGCCTTCATTGAATCACCACCCCCTACGGATGTAATTTGCATGTACTTATCTGGCCTCTGTTGTCACAGTGCATTGAATCATTATTCAATGTTTCAATTTCTTCAACTCTTACAAGGATTCTTCAGGGAAGAGATGGCGTGTCTTGGGTAGTGGGCTAAAAGTGACACACACGATTATTTAAAAACGAAGGCTTTTCCTCTTTTTTGACATATTTTCAACCTCAATGATTATTATAAATTCTATAAATATTGAAAGATAAATGTGTGTATTTAGCAAAGGACTTTAATTTTATACAGAAGAATGTTTGTTTTTGAAATACATTTTAGCAATTTATTATTTTCTAAAGTGTTTTCTCATACATTTGATTATCTGATATTCATAATAATCCTCATTTCCTGAAAAACAAACATCATTCTCATTTTTAAAGGCTGAGTCATACAAATATATGACTAGCTTTAGAGCAAAATAGGTAAGTGTGGAAGGCCCTGTCTCCCTATATCTCTCTCTACATATATCTATATAATTTTAATATCTGATCACATATTTCAGTTATTGCAATAGATACTTCTGATTTATTGGAAAATGATAGACCCTACATATTTTGGAAAACATGCTTAATCTAAATGTGGTTTAGTTGCCAATGAATGATTTTTTTTAAGTTCAACTTAATTTATAAATTATGTAATTGATAATGACAGAAATAATGATTAGCATATATTATGTACTTAATATACATAGTTGCATCAGCGTGACCTGGATGTGAGACACAGGATCAAAGGAGACTATTTTGGAGCTTTAAGATTTGACTGCCCCACTGGATTTCGGCCTCTGTTTTTGTCAATTTCTCCCATTTGGAATGGCTGTATTTACTCAATGCCTATACCCACGTTGTATCTAGGAAGTAACTAACTTGCACTTGATTTTACAGGCTCACAAGACAAAGGGACTTACTTGTCTTAGATGAAACTTAGACTTTCGAGTTAATGATGGTATGAGTTAACACTTTCGGAGACTGTTGGGAAGGCACGATTGATTTTGAAATGTGAGGACATGAGATTTGGGAGGGGGCAGGGGGGAAATGACAAGGTTTGGCTGTGTCCCCACCCAAATCTCATGGAAGGAAGTCTCTCCCATGCTGTTCTTGTGATAGTGAGTGAGTCTCATGAGTTATGATGATTTTAAAAAGAGGAGTTTCCCTGCACAAGCTCTCTTGTCTGCCACCATGTAAGACATGCCTTTCACCTTCTGCCATGATACTGAGGCTTCCCCAGCCATGTGTAACTGTAAGTCCATTAAACCTCTTTAATTGCCCAGTTTAGGGTATGTCTTTACTAGCAGTGTGAAAACCTACTAACACATGTATATATTGGAATATAGTAAATATGGTAGTTTTCATTGTAACAACAGACACTGGCATACTTTTAATCAATTGTTTTAATGAAACAATTTTCCTGTGCTGAGCTATGCAGATATAAAACAGAAACTTCAAGACCGATTTGCATTACTATTTACCAAATTGTTCACACTTCTATACAATATACAATATTGTTTAATACTGTATAATATGTTTAATACTGCCTCCAGCATCATTTGGCAAATCTCTGACCACTATTTTCTGTTCATCTGCTTACTCTGGCCTTCTGGAAAATAACAACAACACCTATCTTACAGGGTTATTAATATAAACAAACACATAACACATGATAAAACCAGTTCTAATACATGTTTTCTTTTACTCCAAGGCACTACACTCTGGGTAATGTTCATTTCAGATTTTTTACTACAGGTTTTGTTTTGACTTTATAGAAAAGATTTACTCTTATACCTCTCAATACAGACAGAAATCTGGACTCAAAACTTTGATAATTCTAATGTAAACTATTTTTTTCTATTAATATTGCTTTGCACAAGTTGTATCTGTATCAGTAAACTATTTAATGTAATTCAGAGAACCAACAGTCAAGGGACACATTTCTTCACCCACTACATAATAATAGAGAACAGAAATCACATTCAATTCAAAATACATTTAGAGTCATTTCAAAATTGATAAAGTACTTTTTTTGCAATTTGTTTACATAATGTCACTAGAAATTATACTCTAGGGTATTAGAAATACATGATAAGGTTGAGGTATTTTATAAAATTAGAGTGATTTTTGAACTTTTTTCAAGATATAGGACAAAATACAAAACAAATGAAACGTAGAGCATTCGTCCACATGCCTTTAAAAACTAGCTTAGAACGTTTTGTTTGGCCACTGCTCCTGTTTGTAATGAAGATTTACAATGTAAATCTAAGCATTTTCCAGACATTTATTTACAGAAATGTTAATAAACATTTCTGCAGCATGTCATTGAAACATTTAAGTTTAGCATAGATGGCCTATTGTCAGCCTATGCTCACTGATGGCAAAGTAAATGGCAAAGTTGCTCTTCTAGGCCTCAGTTCCTTGCTAGGGAAAGAGCTCTGCCCTTCTCATGTAATTTTTAAAAATCAACCTAATGTTTTATTTTTGTCCATGGAATAAAACTGTTTACATGTGCAATTTCTTCCTATGTTTGTGCAAAAGCAGATGTGATTCTGTATCACATGGAGTCAGAATGCCATATAGATATGTCACAATTTATTCAACATTATAACTACTCTTAAATATTTTCTGCTATTTGATATTAAATATTCTGGATTTTTCTCATGTCACAAAACTGCATTAATAATAGCAGTAGAAGTTCTAACTGATATTATAAGATTAACTCTCCCCATAACTTAGAAAACAAATATTTAACAAGAAAATTTTTATTTTATTGTGGTCTTTCATTTTGTCTTTTCACCTGTATCATCTGTTACTTTATGGAGAAATGGAGCTATAGTATGAAACATAAATAATCTGACCAGAAATATTCATTTAAAAATAATGGAGGAAACAGAAATCTCTTTTTCCCCATGATCAATTTCAACACCAATTATAAGCCAAAACATTATGGCTTCATAAATTCATAACCTTGTATTATCAGTGTTTGATGATGAAATCCTAAAAGATGATGCATCATGAATCTTAAATCTTTAGAAATCTTACCAAAGAGCACTAAATGTATAAAATATCACATCACAATATAAATGAGCAGTCACCATATAAAACAGTAAACATCAAGGTGGCATTTCATCACATAGATGAATTTATCTATTGCACTGTCACAAGACCGCATGATTTAAATATTTTTATTTTTTATGATGAAAACTGAAACAATATAATACAATACTATAAAATGCTATGGTATTATTGAAGTATTTAGAGTACATGATTTGAAACCAAATTATATTCTCAAAGGCCTCCTTTCTGCTTTTGACTTTATGAATGTAGATGCCACCTTTATTAAATTGGCTGAGGATGTCTTCCAAGATGTAAAGTTAGAAGAGGTTTTAAGAATATAGCAAAGCATAACATCATGAAACCACCCAATAGGTAGTATTTATAATGTTTTCAGTATTGCATTTATTACTCTTTCTATGTAGTTTAAAGAATAAAATACCTATAAACAATAGTTGTCATTATCTTTCTTAAGTAACTTTATAGCATAGATTATATATCCAGTTGTCTCTCATTAGTATTTTAGAATCTCCAGAGTTGAAAGCATAACACTATACCATCATAAGCAAAACAGGAAAAAAACATTTTCTGAGAAATTGTTATTTCAATTTTGTTTGGGGTACTAAAAACACTGTCATTTTTTAAATTCATACATAAAACTTCAGGTTACTTAACATACCTCAGATTATTTGCTTCTCAGTAACAATCATCTGGCTTTTCCCAAGTGATTGTTCTTATCATATTTTTATTATAAAATTAGATTTAAAAGTTAGCTTACAATAGATGCTCTTCCAGAAAACAGAAAGTCTATAAATTTCACTTTTCTCAAATTTTACATACAGAGAATGAATCTTAGAGTGAATCTTAGAATCACTTGAGTCTTGGCAGCAGGTCACCAGTGTTTCTTCTTAACTAGTATGTTTCTCATTTTTAGAAAGTTTGAGTTCAGACAACAAGAGGCAGTGAAAAATTTTTATCTAGGTTTGAAAGCTTGCCTTGGGGCAGCTAATTTCTGTGATGACTTATGGCAGAAATCCAGCAGCCTACTGTTGACATTTTCATAGTAATTACAGATCAGGAGTTGGCTGATCTGAAGAGCAAAAACGTGTTGCATATGACATGGTAAACCCATGCTAATATATATATGTATATTTACTATATATATCAATATATGTATTAAATGCACATATTTACTATAGTTCAAACATGGTAGTAAAAAGTGTTCTTGTGAGTTTAAATGCAAAAACCAAAATTTGGGAAAGATTGACTAGAAATTAAAAATGAACATATGCTCCATAACTGCCAGACTCAATACAAAATTTCTACAGAAGAAATAAGATAAAATGTTGTGTTAATAACTAATAGTATTAACCTGGGTTGGGGTATGTATTCTAACTAGTAACTCCTATACTTACTCTGCAGAAGTTGGGTTACAGTTTGATTCACTTACTCATATTTGAATGTTTGATGTGTATTCCTTCTGCACTCCTGGAGTGCAAGGCACAGACCTCTGAGGAGATAGAGCTTTTTCCACTGCTGACCCTGCCTCTCAAATAATCCTTCAGGTAGTCATGGAAAAGACAGGTTGCATTTGACTACAGAAATCACGGAAGAGGTCATGGAAAAAGGGAAACATAAAAATGGGTCGTGAAAAATGAGAATTAGATAAATAACAGGGCAAAGGCCTTCTTTTCCAGTAAAACAACTCACTATGA
>PVKP010041678.1:0-18594 GCA_004027715.1 Plecturocebus donacophilus | reverse complement strand
AAAAAATAAACAAATAAAATTTATTATTCCCCTCATTTACCATACAGATGGACAAAGAGAAGCTCAGGAAAGTCAAGTGACTTACATAACGCCACAGAGCTATTAACTGGTGCCACTGGGACATGAACACGTTTTTGGTTTTGCCTTCCAGTCTGAAGTTTGTTTTGTTGTTGTTGTTGTTTGTTTTTGGGACTGAGTCTTGCTCTGTTGCCAGGCTGGAGTGTAGTGGTGCAATCTCAGTCCCCTAAAACCTCCACCTCCCTGGTTCAAGCAATTCTCCTGCCTCAGCCTCCCGAGTAGCTGGGACTACAGGCGCATGCCACTAGGCCCAGTGAATTTTTATAGTTTTAGTAGAGACGGGGTTTCACCATGTTGGCCAGGATGGTCTCAATCTCTTGACCTCGTGACCTGCCCACCTCAGCCTCCCAAAGTGCTGGGAATACAGGTGTGAGCCATGCCGCCCGGCTGAAGTTCTTTTTCATTGTCTTTTATCCAATTATTTATGACGATAGATCAAAAAGCGTTTTTCAGTGTAGTCTATACAGAGCCTCATATGGCATGAACACTATAAAGGGTGACTTCTAATATGTTTCCTTTCTCAGTGGTCTCACATCTTTACTGTGGGACATAAATATAGCAGGGACGGGTCCCCCAAACATGTCTGGGAAAAGATTAATCACAGAAAGTATGACTTCATGGTGAAGGAAGCAGCCCATGACCCAGAGATTATTTGGTCTCCATCTGATTCTAATGCTCCCCAGAGTGTGCTGAAGAGGGATTTGTTTGTTTTGGGTTTCTACTAAGACATGCCATCTCTGCATTTGAGAAGAGTGACAGCTCATTTGTCAATGGGTCTGGAGATTTTGCTTGCAGATGCTACTGTATAAATGTATGGCTGGAACAAAAGCTATCAAGACTCATTAGGATTACAGACAATAATCCTAATTCATCCAACGCTTTGACATTCGAACAGGCCCAGGGATGGATTCAGCCAGCTATTTTGGAGCTATTCTGCTTGGGCTTACAGCACCAGCTTTGTTTATTTAAAGTGAGGATCTGAAGATCTATGAAAGATTCCATTCTGGCCTCTGGTTTAGCCAAGGAATTATCACAAAAATCAGGTAAAGACAGCAGGTGGGACTGCCAGGTCACTTACACGAACTTTCTTAGAAGAGTTGGCAATGGTGCTTGCAGTCTTGATGCCCTTAATTTTGCAAAGGATGGTGGTGAGATCTTGGTTTCTAGTAATATTTTCAAAACTGCAATCTAATTGCCCATTTTCCCCATGGAAGAGAGTAATTTCAATGTCGTTCTTGGAAATGTTGAAGTTATCATTTTCTTTCTATGAAGAACAAAATGAAGATGGGGACATCAGAGCACGTGTGGAAACTCACAAGCATAAACATACCTTTCCGGATGAGGAGGCGGGTGACATCCCACCCAGAAAAAAAAAAAAAAAGAAGCATACTTGAATTTTCACTTCCAGCTCTGTGTCCACCTCGGATTCTACCCGATACCCTGTGAATTTGGGGTCCTCCTGATACTGCAGGGTTCCACAATCCAAGTAGGTGTCTTGTACTTTCAGCTTCACAGTGACATTTGTGCGCACTTTTGAACTCTTTAAACTGGGGGCTAAAAACCCGCAGTGGGTCGCCACACAAGATTCAGAGACCTGGCAGAAAAGAAAAGAACATTCTAGTAATTTCGTTAATGAATCCCAGCTCTGGCCGCTAAGAGCTGAGTGACCTGAGCAACTTCACTTCTTGGTGCTTCTGTTTTCTCATCTGTAATATGGGGTCAGCAATACTATCTCCCTCACAGGATTGACTGAACCCTGCGCTACATTAAATGAGCGCTACGTTAAATGAGATTATTCCTGCTTAGAACAGGGCCTGGCACACAGTAAGCATTCAAAACATGCTAGTTAATATTATGATTAATATCGTGAGTGACAAGGAAAGCAGCTGGAAGGTTATGCCATGGGAAAAGAGACCAGGCTGAAAGCAGTAGGCTAGGGAAGGGGGAAGATTCTGACCCAAGGGGCTTAGGTGTCTTTGGAGTCAGCCTGTCTGAGTCCTGAGAAACCACGAGAAAAGAAAAGTGTTCAGTCCCCCAGCGCCTGTCGCTTCTGAATCAGTCTTTGTTGGGGAACCTCCTGCAGGGCCTCAGCAGAAGTCACCAGCCACAAGGAGGAAAAGGCTTTCAGGCCAACAGAAAACAAAAGCAGAAGGAACGAGGCATCCCCCATGAACTGAAGAGCATGAAAATGGAAAACAATGCAGAAAATGTGGCCTGATTTACAGGCTTATTATTTTTTTAAAAAAGACGACATAGGTGGGGCGTAGTGGCTCATGCCTGTAATCCCAGCACTTTGGGAGACTGAAGGAGGAGGATCACTTGAACCCAGGAGCTGGAGAGCAGCCTGGGTAACATAGCGAGACCCTGAATCTATTTAAAAAAAAAAAAAATGTAAAAAGTAAGGAAATACGTAACATAAATATATTGTCCTGTTTAGGTGCAGCGATACTATCTCCCTCCCAGGCAGAGAAGGCTGGTGGGTTAAGGGAGGATGGCGAGCATTCTAAAGAAGAGCAATTATAACTCATAAAAAGAAATCTGTCAGGTGGGGAAAACTATTTCTCCCCCACCCCTACCCCCGCCACCCCATGACGCTAGAGTATAAAAAAGATAATAGGAAGAGGCAGTCGGTGGGAAAATCTGATGTAAAGAGCTGAGATATCGACAAGCGTGACCTTCCGACCTTCCTTCCCCTTCACATCTTTCCAAACTATAGCCCGTGCTCACACTTCTGTCCACAGGATGAAAACCATGGCCTCTACTGCCTCCACAGCCTTCACTCCTAGCAGGCTGGCTTTTTACTGAAGATGCCTTCTAGAAGGATTGCCGGGGAGAGGATCACCCAACCTCACGATCCTCAAGACTCTGCCGTTCCTGACTCGTGAGCAGCTCCCACCACGCCATTTGCTCTTTTTCTCTGGTTTCTGAGCACCTTCTCGGCTACCTTCACCGCCCCATCCTGCTGTCTTTCAGTCCTTAAAATGAAGCCTTGCTACCAGTCCCGGGTGCTCTTCTCTTCCTCCTCGGTGCTCTCACTCCCATGATGTCACCCCTACTTCCCCTTTAACGATATGCTATAAAGACAAGCTGGTCATCTTGAGCGTCACCACATCCCAGCCCTTGAGACCTGCTCTGCTCACCGGAGCCCGAAGGACCTGCTGCCGGCCCGGAGAGACTGCGGACGTCTCAGACACACCTGCACTGGCATGAGCATCCTCACTGGGCTCCCAGCCTTTCTTCAGTCCCTGCCTCTCCAAGCCCAGCTGTGCACCATTGCCAAAATAATAACAGCTCGGCAGGAGTTTCCCCAACAAAGAGCGATTCAACGGCAACAAGCACTTCAGGAGCTGGCCCCTGCTGGGGGTTAGACACTCTCTTCTTTTCTCGTGGCTTCCCAGGACTCAGACAGGATGCCGAAGTCCTTTGGGTCAGAATCCCCCCTCTTCTGCTAGCCCCCTCTTTCTGCACAGTCTCTTTTCCCATGGAAGAACTCTGACAGCTTTCATGTCACTAACTGTCTAGGTCCACTCGCCTTACAGTGTAAGTCCAGTGCCCCTAGACAGATGTCACTCCCTGCCCAGAGATCTTCGGTGGCTCCCTGCTACCTACAGAATGAAGGGCAAAGTTTTCAGTCCGACACGGCTTTTTGTTGCCCCAACTCAGCTTTACAGCTATCCCTCTTGCTCATTCCCGACTCATCCTCTAGGTTTCCACTAAGCAGGATTGAGTGACCTTCCCAGCACAGGCCTGCAAGGACTCTGTCCCCTGTACCTGAACTCACCTCCCTGCTTCCACCCACCCCACTCCATACTGTAGGTGTACTTAATCCCGTCCATGTTTCATTTCTCTTTCATGTGAAAACACATGGTGTCTTCTTGGATTCACAGGGTTTCTGAACTGTTAGGGAACCAGAGTACCTAGAACCTGATGACACGCTGTGGTGTCAACTTCTTTTATGTCCATTGTATTTTATAGAGATGGGGGTCTCACTATGTTGCCTAGGCTGGTCTTGAACTCCTGGCCTCAAGCAATCTTCCTGCCTTGGCCTCCCAAAGTGCTGGGATGGTAATCGTGAGTTACCATGTCCAGCCTCAACTTTCAATCCCCGTGTAGATTTGCTGCCTGCCTCCATGAAGGCAGTATGCCAATCTCACTTATCTTTTGTTCCTGCACCCAGCAAAATGTTTTGCCTGCAGTAGGTGCTCAAAAAATTCAACTTGATTTGGGAACAGCAAGTGGGAGGCAGAGCAAGTCTGTGACAAACTCAGGCAATGCCTCTGGTCAGAGGGTCAAACTATGTGAGTCGTTCAACTGGAGGCGTTTACACCACGGAGGTGTGGCCTGGAATCACATCCAGTGTGAGGCTTGGAAGTGGCTCTGAACTGAGTCAGCAGGCAAATGTGTGCACGACAAGGCTGGAAGGACGGCCTATAGGAAGCACCCAGAATTTGGGTCTGAACCCACACTGCTCCCGAGTAGGGAGCCTGTCAGTCTTGGCAGGAAGTGGTCAGACAGGGCCCCAGAGAGGCAGCCACCTGACAGATCTTATCAAGGAGAGGAAAAAGGGGGGAGAAAGAATGGGGAAGGACATTTAGAAGCGTGTACGAGTACACTTGGAGGTCTGACTCGTATCTGAAATCCCTCATCTCCCCTCTTGGCATCAGGAGCTCCCATCTAGAGCAGCTGTGTCCAACCTTTTGAATGTAAGGCCTTTTTTTGCTTATCTGTGGTGGTGGATATCACGGAAATTATACACAAACCACTTTCTAGCTCATCAGCTATCGTTAGTGTTGGTGTATTTTAGGTGTGGCCCAAGACAATTCTTCCAACGTGGCCAAAGGAAGCCAAAAGTTTGGACACCCCTGCTCCAGAGGACCCTCATCCAGAGGCACTGGTGTGAGAACTGGCAAGGGTGGAGACCAGACCTCTCCTTTAGTTTCTCCTGTGGGGAGATGAAGGGCAAGAGGAGGTGACATCAGATGGTAGGGACCAAATCAGGTCGAAGAGAAGGAGAAGCACATAACAAGATTTCTGGGACCTTTGCAAGTCACTTAACCTCTGCGAACCCCAGCTCTCTCTGTGCAATGGGAACACCACCACCTACTCTTCGCAGAAATGCAATTCTTTATATCACACCTTAACCATTCACGAAACATTTTCACACATATTCATAAGCATTGTCTCATTAAGGTGACTTGCCACAAATTACATAAAAAGAAAATGTCAGGTCTTATCGTACCAAGTGCATTTATTTCTCTTTCCTCATTGCTGCAACTAGAAATACTCAGCTACAAGGATGAGGTCTTATTATTTTCATTCTAGCACAGATAGTATACATGATAGCATAGGTAAAAGTTTATAACACCAAAGTCACAGAAATAAAAAACACCCCCCAACATAGTACAGTGTGATGAAAATAGGACCATCCTTGAAAACAACTATTATTACAAAGCAGCTGGAGACTTACACTTATGTTTCCTTTAAATTCATGTGAAATGATTAAGTTGTCAATTACATCAAAATTTCTGCCCATCATGGTTATATTTTGACCACCGCTGCAAGGAATAAAAGCAACAATAAGGGGTTCATAGCTAACACACAGGCATTTGCGTTTATGAACAAAGCTATCAATTTATTCATGTTTAATATTAAACTCAATTATGTTTGAGAGCAAATTAATGAATTTTAATTTGAAATACAGGACAATGCTAGAAATCTTTTAGGATACCAGCCACAAATTCACGGTTTTCAAGATGCATAAATCTAAAAATTCAGGTCAGATCCTATTTTAATTCCAGGAAAATGCCCAGATTCTTTAATGGAATTTGAATTTTGTTGTGTTGTATCGCCACATATAATCAGATCAGGAGCTGTACCTTGAAAAGGTTTCACTAAACAGAATTTTGTTTGATTACTGTTTAATCTATATAAAGATGCTTCAATCTAACCATTTTCAAAATCAAACTCCTAACCTACCAATGATACGTTATTTAGAGAGACAGGAAACCACTCTGGGCAAGGTAAAATTACCGATGACATTAAAAGTGTAAATTCCTATTTGGTATGCCATATAAATAACAGCTACATTCTCTCTCTCTAACACCAAGCCAAATGACTTCACGTTTCTCAGTGCATACAAGCAAAGCGGTCACTGGGTGTGAAATAAACAGCTGTCTACAGCTCTGGCTGCCCTTGCACCCCTGTTCACAGAGGTCACCAGACACTCATTCTAGGGGATGAGAGCCTGGGTGTGTCAAGTCCAACAGCCCTCTGAGCCCCTGATGACAAGACCAGGAGGTGAGGTTGAGCAACCCAATTTGTGTAGGGCAGAGAGAAGACACTGATCCCTGAATCCTCCAGCCACAACGGGGAAGAGCTGAGTTGGCCTCATGCCAGTCTGCAGCCATTACTAGAAAACCAAGCCAAGCGTGCTCTCCTGATGGCCAGCATTTAGAGCCACATTCTTGCTCAAGGCACAGTGACCCAGGAGCAGCTGAGACACAAAGGCTCAGAATGTCACAGGTGACAGGACAGTAAGGAGCCTCTTACTTTATAGCAAAGCAAGACACTGCAGTGGCTCAGAGCTCAACCTCCTAGGCCCAGCTGTCTGGGAGGCTGGGGTGAGTTGTTTGAACCCTTTTCCTCCCCCAGTTCCCTCATTTGCAAAAGGGACAAACCATAGCAGATCTCGTAAATTTGTTTTATGAGGATTAACCCAGTCAGCATGAACACTCCAGGCACGTGGAGACTGCCACATCAATGACTCTTTGTACAGAGAGCATGGAATTGATCCTAGAGTGGGGGATGTCATGCAAGAGCCTTGGTTTTGAAATTTCAGTTTCCCTTATCTTACTATTATGGACTGAATTCTGTCCCCGTAAAATGTGTATGTTGAAGCTCTAACTCCCACTGCCTCAGAATGGGACTGTATTTGGAGGTGGGGGTGGTTAAAGAGGTAATGAAGGTTAAATGAGGTCACTGGGGTGGGCCATAATCCAACATGACTGATGTCCTTATAAAAAGGGGAGGTTAGAAAAGAGATACAGAGGGAAGACCATGTGAAGACACAGGGAGAAGATGACCCTCTACAAGCCAAGGTGTAAGGCCTCAGGAGAAACCAACCTTACCAACTCCTTGATTTCAGACGTCTAGGCTCCAGAACTCGGGAGCAATCAGTTTTTGTTGTTTAAGCCACAAACGCACTTTATGTCCACCGTAGCAAACTAATATAGCCTCCCCTCACTTGATCTTAAATAGGAATATTAAAAGTGATTTTTTTCTTTTCTTTTTTCCTTTCTCTTCCCATCCTTTCATTTTTTTCTTTTTAATTTTTTTTTTTTTTTTTTTTAACAAAGCTTTGTCTGTAGGTTTATCTAGAGAGTACTTTGAAAATCAGCTTTGTACTGTGACAGGCAAAGAAAATATCTTTAGGATTTTAGTCCTAAAGAGATTTAGGAATAAAAATATTATGAAAGTGAATTTAAATTCAACTAGGGAGAATGTTTATTGCAGCACTATTCACAATAACCAAGATAGGGACTCAACCTAGGTGTCTGTCGACGGATAAATGGATAAAGGAAATGTGGTAGATATACACAAGGAGTATTATTCAGCCTGCAAAAAAAGAATGTGATCCTGTCATTTGCAACAACACAGATGGAACTGCAGGACATTATGTTAAGTGAACTAAGCCAGGCACAGAAAGAAATACTGCAGGTTCTCACCCATATGTGGGAGCTGAGAAAGTTGGTCTAATGGAGATAGAGGATAGAATTATGGATATCAGAGGCTGGGAAGGGCAGTGTGGTGGGGGCACAGAGGGATAAAGAGGGGTTGGTTAGTGGCTGCAAAAATACAGTGAGATAGAATAAGATCTAGTGTTCAGTAGCATAGTAGGGTGTCTATAATTCACAATAATTTGTTGCACATTTGAAAATAGGTAGAAAAGTGGAATTGGAATGTTCCTAATACAAAGGAATGATAAATGCTTGAGATGATGGATACTACAATTACCCTGATTTGATGATTACATATTCACTGTATGCTTGTAGAAAAATAACACATGTACCCCATAAACATGTATAAGTATTATATACCTGTGAAAATGTAAATAATAATAATAATAATAGTAATAAATAAAAGAATTCAAATAGGGAGAGAAATTTTTTTCTTAACATATTGGATTTATCTGGGAGAGTTTATTTTGGAGTTTCCATCTCCCCCTTAGCAAACATCTTGAAAATGCTGATTCTGTTTTTCATTTTGATAGCTCCCAACATATCCCCCAAATAATGCAAAACAGCTTACTCTAAAGTCTATAAAATGAAAGAGGTAAGAAAGAAGCCTTTTACCACAAGCAGGAGGGACACATAATGAAGAGTGTTATATATCTGTATCAAAAACCTAGGCTAAGGACAAACATTTCAGCTGTGAGTTTCCCAGCAGCCATGACGAAGAGAAAAAGAAGATGTGCTCATAGCATTCACGATCAGCATGGGAAGCAAATGCCTTGTCAGCTATGCATTTTTCAAGGAGTAAATCCTAAGGGGAACTCTGTGAGAGGAGTTTGGAATGACTAGTGTTTCTGAATTGACTTGAATAAAATCAATGATCTTTGTGCATATGACCCTTAACCACAAGGAGAGAAAAAGGTTATGAATCCAGAAAGTACCTGATCCAGGTGGTAGCTGGAACTATAAGGGAACAATGTGGCAGAGCAATGTAGGATAAGGGTCCCACAGAAGAGCAGTTCCCACCATCAAACTGGATACACACATCCTTCATTTCTTTCCGGCTTGATGGAAGAGAGAATTTCATGTGGGTGTCATTTAGCACATGGCTAACCTGTATCCTAGAAAGGAGAAGAAAAAGAACTCTCATATGACACAGACAGAGCACAGGTGATTACCCAAGGTGACACCAGATGAATTTCACTTGAACTACAACACTTCATGAAGGAGCAGAACAGCTGAAGGAAACTACTGACTCATCAGGGGCCAATGACCCAAGCTGGGTGTTATTAGAGGCTGGGTTCCTCTTTCTTTAGTGCATTTTTATCTTTCTTATTTGCATGGCCTTTAGAAGTGGGAAAGGAAAGAGGTGTAACCATTGCCTTTAAAAGTACTAATAGAAAGCGGAACATGAACTGGGGATTGCCTTTATTAAGAATTCTGGATAATTCTGTTGAGTATCATGATGGCACTATGCTTATCTGTTAGAGAGATACTGAAGCATTTATGAGTGAAAGGATATGGTGTCTGGTTCTCATGATGCCTCCCACCACGATCCCCCCAAAACCCCAGATAAGACAGATGAAGCAAGATTGGCAGAATGTTGATAGGTTTTGAAACTGGGAGTGGCTACAGAGAAGTTCATGACACTCATGTCTCTTGTATATGTTTGAGTTTCCATAATAAAAAGCTTAAGCAAAAAGGCCCTAGTCAAGCACTGAGACGGTAGAACCCAGCACCAGACAGAGATGGGAATTCTGCTGTTCAAAGACGGTCTCAACCAAGAGCCCAGGCATTTCAGAATCAAGCAGCATTGGGACCAACCTGCCCCCTAAGGAGTCTCCAGAATGGGACTTAGTGGGGCTGTCCGGGGTGCTCCTGATGTCCAGCAGAGCTGACCTTGGCACCCTTCCAGAGTCAGAGTGAAGCCTTCTCCAACATTCCCCCTGTCACCAGCAGCTTCCTCTGTGTGTCTACCATGACCCTCTAAAGCACAAGTCATGAAGCCTGGGTTGTGCCTGAAGAATGCTCAGTCTAATCATGCTACATGAGAATCTATTATTACTACTTAAAGGCCATGTGCACAATGATTAATGCTATCACTAACCCTTTAGGATAAGGCAAATTCAAAAACATCTGAGTCAATTGTACTTATACCACCCCAGACACACATTTTCAGGTTTATATTCAGAGCAAAGCTCTAGGAAATCCATCATTAAGTGGTTGATCATTAAAATTCAAACTTGTTTATAAATTTTAGAAGAAGAGAGGTGGAAATGTAGGTCATTCCACTACTAGTATTTTTCTCTTTAAAATAATTCCCCATTTTAAAAGTACCATATTAAAAGAGTTTGGGATTACAGCCTGGACTCAGGTACAGGATTAACCGGGTATTATGCTGACTGCTTGTGAACCTGGGTTCACCACACAGATGTGGTTTCTGAACTACTACATGCAGAAAGGTCTCCTAGTCATTTAATTTAATAACTGCAGTATCTCAAGACACATTCAGAATTAAAATAAGAGCATAAAGAGTCAGAAACAGGGTAATGCTCTGAAAAAACTACTTATTTTCCATGAAGTTGATTGCCTTTCAGTGAATACACAGGTGTCTAACTTCACAGATTTTGGTATACAAAATGAAAGATTTTTGCCATAAGGCATTTAGCCAGGATAAACAGCACCAAAAAAAAACCTATGTTGCATAGATACAGCCTCTAATGTGTGCTTGATAATCCTGGCAAATAGCAGAACGCAGGCAAGCCACCAATGAGCGCCTTTTTTCATCAAGATCACAGATATTCCAAATTTACTGCTATGAGGGGAAGGGGATGGCAGTGATGTGCAGAAAATGAATTAAAGCAGAAAATTCAGTAAATAAGCACGGCAGATTAGAATGCTGTACAAATCTGTTTTAGTAGTTAAAAACCAAAACATCACGCTTCAGCAGATTGTCTTAAATGCATTTCCATGATGAAAATAAGCTTCGTATTATACTCCATGTAGACTGTAACATCTTTTACTTCAAATTAGCCCAAACGTGCACAAGTTAACAAGCAGAAAACTCAAATAATCTGTTGTGTTATTTAATAACTGCAGTTATCACATCTCTTTTTTTTTTTTGAGGGGGGAGTAGCAATTTGAACAAGGACATCAGTGAAAATTGAAAATTCTTTCTCCAAGTTTCACCAATGGGATGAGTTGGGGAAAGAAGAGACAGAGGCTGGGCGCAGTGGCTCACGCCTGGAATCCCAGCACTTTGGGCGGCTGAGACAGGTGGATCGTGAGGTCAGGAGATTGAGACCATCCTGGCCAACATGGTGAAACCCTGTCTGTACTAAAAGACAGAAAATTAGCTGGGCATGGTGGCACACACCTGTAGTCCCAGCTACTTGGGAGGCTGAGACAGGAGGATTGCTTGAACCTGGGAGGCGGAGGTTGCAGTGAGCTGAGATTACCACTGCACTCCAGCCTGGCGACAGAGTAAGACTCCGTCTCAAAAAAAAAAAAAAAAAAAAAGTGATAGAAATAGTGATGTTCGAGAGATACTTTGACCAGATAGTTACATTGGGGTGTTCTTTTTTTTACTACTGTTCTATGTAGTAGTAATTTAATTTTTGTAGACTGAAACCAAAACAGTAAAGAGAAGGCTATGAAGAATTAAAGTTCCACATAAAATGGATCCAAAAGGTTTTTCTTTTTTTCTTTTTTTTTTCCAATTTTGGGTAGCACACTGGAAGAACTGCTCCAAAAAATTCCCCATCAAATTTCAAGGTACTCAACTATGTTTCCAAGTGCATCACCTAAAGAACGATGTTCATGACTCTATATACTGGATTTTGTTACTGAAAATGAATCAAGATCCAAAACAGGCAACATCCTGAAATGACTCTCTACTGAGATTTTTGGGGAATAACACAGAACAGATTCTCTCACAATGAACTTCAGATCTGTTGTTAAAATTATTTTGTTATGTTATGTCAAATACTCAGACTAATTGTCCCGCTTTGGTGCAAGGCAATAATTGGACTATATAAAGGTTATAATCACACTGATATTCCTTTAGCACAGGTTTGAGCTTTGTGCTACCAAGGATAAACTATTAGTATTTCGACTCACACATCCTTATGACAGGTACTGGTTCCTTTCAGGATCATTGTGATGTTGGATGCCCGGGTAAAGTTTGCTCCTGTTACTATCACGCTGCTTTTCCCTAATGTCGATATTTTCTGTGGCTCAATGGACTTAATGTAGAAGGCCTATTGGAAATAAAAGATTAAAACAGGAGATCAAAGCTAAGAAATGGCACCACTCCAACAAGTCTGTTTATGTGCTGCAGTTCGAAGAAATCACTGGGAAATTACAACATTTTGCAAACACAAGCAGACAGTGTTTAATGAAATCAATGAATTCAAGGAAGAGTGCGGCAGACTCATGTCTCTCAACATGTGACAGCATGAGGTCAAACCAATTAGTCTTTGTCTCACAAGACAGTTGAAAATACAGTCGAAGAGTCTGACATTCTGTCTGAAGAGCAAGGTATCACTAGAGTTTTGAAAATGCTTGCTGCCTTACAGCCTCTGGAGGCCCACAGTGTAAGCAAAATCAAGGAAAGAAAGAGAGTCCATTGACCATAGGCCAATGGCAGACTCATTGTTAAATTGAAAGAAATGTCATTCCAGATAAATTTCATTCCCAAGAAAGCAGTTCATATTTTTTGTTACAGTGAGGTTATTTGAATCCAGGAGGATACTGCAGAGGGGAAAACCTCAAGAAATCCACCTGTTCGGTCACCTAACATCAAGTAGCTGGGTGTCTAAACCACTGTGGCCAACCATGGTTCGTAGACACCACAACCTCCTTCTTGCTACCCAGTTTCAACAGGCTTTATCAGGCCTAACGTCAAGCACATGTCCCCTTGGAGTCCCTTGCTATCTGACTTCATGTCATGTAGGCGAATGCCACCTTACGTCTCCATTTGTGATGTCTAATCAAATTCTCCCTTAAAAAAAAAAAAAAGCCCTTTATTTGACAGCAAGTATCATTTTCTCTTTTCAAAACAAAACAATACTGATTTCTTTCACTTTTATGCTACTGTCTATCATTCTGATCATTGGATTGTTCTTTTGTAGACAATTTCCAGCAAGTCTGTATTTTTCTTTTTTGTTTTTAAGATGGAGTCTGGCTCTGTCGCTCAGGCTGGAGTGCAGTGGTGCAATCTTGGCTCACTGCAACGTCCGCCTCCCAAGTTCAAGCGATTCTACTGCTTCAGCCTCCCCAGTAGCTGGGATTATAGGCACACACCACCATGCCCAGCTAATTTTTTTGTATTTTTAGTAGAAATGGAGTTTCATCATGTTTGCCAGGCTGGTCTTGAACTACTGACCTCAGGTGATCTGTCCGCCTCAGCCTCCCAAAGTGCTGGGATTACAGGCATAAGCCACCGTGCCTGGCCAAGACTGTATCCTTCTACAATATGGTGACCAAAACAGGACATAAGATTCTAAGATTCTAGCCAATAGAAAGTCCAGCAGATCTTTAACAAGAGTGAACATCATACTCACACTCTTTTTGCCCCTATATCCTCTACCATCGCAGAATATACTCACAGTCTTGATATTTGAAAATGACCTTAAGGTCCAGAGATGCTAAATCGCATGACATTTGGTAAATTCTAAATGCTGAGTACAACCACTTGGAGAACAAAGTCCAGGAAGAAGCCCCTGAGCCACTGGGAGAACTCCGTGATGTCCAACATCTGCCTAACACCTGCTTCTTGAAGCAACTGTGTATCCTCTGCTCCTTTGTGCATGGAAGGCTCATCGGGGCGGGCTTGCTGGGCTGCAGGGGGCTGCCATCCTGCTGAAACAGACATTTTCTCATTCTGCTCCTCGGCACACGCAGGTGCTACACGGCACAGTGGTCCCCATCACTCATCAGTGCTTTGGATTGGTTTTCCCGATTGAGGTAAATTCATCGTTAATGTCATCACAGCAATGATGTAACGTGACACAGAATTGATTTTGGTAGCAGAATTTATTTTAATCACTTTGTGAAGGACGTTAGCCCTGTATTTATAGAATCATGAAGGGCCTAAAAGGGTCACTTTAATTATTCTGTTATACTTGAGTGCATTTTACGGGGGAAATTATCTGCTAGAGTGGTACTTGGGATGGGGGGATTAGCAAAGCCTTCAAGATAAATCTCTTGCAAATGTCAAGTGTGTGTTATACAGCAAAAGGCTTACTCTTTGCTCTTACATGGTGACAGCTAAGAGGACAAGTGTTTACTGAGCACCTACAGGGTCCTTAGGCCAGATGTATGGGGGACACACGATCTATATGTGCACTAGATCAGGAGTTGGCAAACTGTAGTCTGTGGGCCAGATCCTGCCCGTTACTTGCTTTTGCATGGCCCATGACAAAATGTCAAAAGAAGAAGAGTATTTCATGACATATAAAAACACATGAAATTCAAATTTCAGCACCCATAAATTTCGTCTGGGTAGCGTCTCTGGCTGCTGTTGCACTGCAGCTGTAGAGTGGAGTAGCTGCGGCAGAGACCATACAGCCCGCAAGGCCTAAAATATTTACAGTCTGGCTCTTTGTAGAAAACATTTGCCGACCGCTGCTCTAGAGGAGCCCGCTGTCTTCTTAGGGGAGCAAGATAGAATTTTGTTTTCTGTTTTTCTGTAAACCTCAGTGCAGACTCACACTTATATCCAAGTCAACTATGATTCCCAGGTTTCTTTTCTTTTTAGATAGTCCTTCCTGCTTCTTATATTTAACCTGCTGATGTCTGCTCCAGCAAAATTTTCAAACACGCCAGGTAAATGCTACTTCTCTACTCTGCAGAGGATAAAGAGAGCCTTACAACTAATGTAAAAAAAAAAGATTTTTTAAGGAAGTTATATTTTGTTCCTTAAATGGCTCTACAAACACCATCAGAGGACTCACCACATCATCTTATTAACTTTTTATTTCCCCGATTGGAGACTGTCTTGCTACTTCAAAAAGATTTTCAATCCTCACTGTTTGGAGACATTTCCCTTGGCCATCCAGGACGGAACTCAGCCCTGGCCTGTCTTGTGAAAGTGGCTGCTTCCACTCTGCTGTCAAACAGGGTCAGATCAGCTGTCTTTTGTTTGCTGATAGATCCTCTTCTAATCTTAACACATGGTTTAAAGAGCTACCAAGAGGATCCTCCTAAATAAATAGTGCAGGTATAAAACAACATTAAAAAAAAAAAGATAGGGGGCAGCTCTATGGCTGCACTGCATGGCTGCAAGAATTCTTAGAAATGCATTCTTTCTGGCTGGGTGTAGTGGTTCACGCCTGTAATCCCAGCACTTTGGCAGGTGGATCACAAGGTCAGGGGTTCTAGATCAGCCTGGCCAATATGGTGAAACCCCATCTCTTCTAAAAATACAAAAATTAGCTGAGTGTGGTGGCGCATGCCTGTAGTCCCAGCTACTCAGGAGGCTGAGGCAGGAGAATCACTTGAACCTGGGAGGCAGAGGTTGCAGTGACCGAGATCACGCCATTGTACTCCAGCCTGGGCAACAGAGTGAGACTCCATCTCAAAAAAAAAAAAAAAAAAAAAAAAAAAGAAGAAATACATTCTTTCTTTTTTACTAATAAAGATTTTGAAAAATCCAGTACAGACAAAAAGCAAAGAATCATCTCCCCATAAAGGTTCTAGAAATTTGATATTTTAGATCAGTTTTTGTATTTTCATCAATAGTTAATTCATAAAACCTGGCATAAAGTAGCCAGCCCTACAAGCTTATACATTTCAGAAGCGGTTAACTTTAAAACATAATTGAGCTCAATACAAAGAGACAAATTCTTACAGTCCTATATTAAGATTCCTCCCTTACTCTATATCCAAAGATTTCTATATATCAAATCAAAATGCCATTGACTATAACCATCACAGCCCTATGTTGTTCAGCAATTAACCTCTGAATAGTCTACTTCCTGTCAATTACATTTTAAAGACTTCAGGATTATTTTTATGGCTGCACAATTTGAACTTATTTAAATAAACTACTATGAGCTCTGGTTTTCACTTTCTATTTTGTATAAGAAAGCACATTAGAAACTGGTTAATTAGGAGATTTATAGAATACCCGATCCTTTTTATTTTTTATTTTTAACTAAGTCATTATAGGATATTGGAAATAGCACAACCACTAAGAAATAGTTATCTTTGAAAAGGTCTAAGAGGATTACTTCTGACAGTTAAGAGTACCTTTTGTGAAGTCTGACATCAACACAATTCAAATTGCCATGACATTAATGGAGAAAATGCTGCTATGATTGAAAAGAATATTGGAAAGAGGTACATTAGGAGGGCTCAGTTTATTAAGGCCAAACTGTACTCTATTAATCTGTTAAAAAAAAAATCTGAATATGGCAAAGCTCTCTGTAGGCCTGGACCTGAATCAACACTCAGTAAAATGTCTCTTGGATTTTCACTCATGAAATCAGTTCAAACAGGACTGGATAAAAAGTCACATGGATTCAAAACCAGCTGGAACTCTGAAACCAAAGGACATTAGAGACATGAAAGGTAGGTAGCACAACTAATTAAAGGAAAGTGTCCTGTAGGGCCCTACAGGAGTGAGTATTTGGTTCAGGATTATTTAACATCTTTATTAATGACTGAGAAGAGGATGGCGCTAATATATTAACGAAATGTATAAATTGAGAAGAGGGGTAAGCAGCAGTGGAAACGGGAAAGAGTAAAAGGAGGTGAGATGTGGAAAGAAAATAGCAAAATATAGTTCCAGCCAAGAAAACTTAGAGAGCGAAATGGAAAAACATGGTTATCCGTTTGATGACTATCCCTTGGGACAAATGCCTTTTCATGGGGTCCCTCATACAGGCTCCAGGGAACTTGAGATGTGATTTTGCTTGGCTCTGGGAATGCCAAGAGTTAGCAGCGCCTCCTGATGCAGAGCTTGAGACTTCCAGGGAGAAGGTGACAGATCAAAGCCCTGTGCGAGGCGATTGAGACTCACTTCTCTGAGCTGCAGACTCTAAAAGGAGGCTGACTTGGCTGCCAAGGCCACCCCCTGAACAACCTGCTATTCCTCTTGGCCCTTGAGCCTTCTGAGTGTGGCTCCCCAGACCTGGACTGGGTGACCAAAACTCCAGGGCCAGGAGGGCAGCTCTTCCCAGCCAGTGGAGGGCCCTGATTGCAACTTAAACCCAGGCTCTCAGAGTCCACCCTTGGCCAAGATTCAACTCATGCATGAGATTCTTGCTGCTCCCAAGGGCCTCAGGTGCCTCCCTAAGCCTCTTCTGCTCTCTCTCTCTCGGAGCAGATGTCCAGTCTTGTCTGGCTCTGACTCCTCCCCTCTGACCACAACCTGCCCCACTTTTTCTCCCATATCTTTGAGGTGAATACACTCCCCACACAGCCTGGCCAGGTTGGAGGTCTTGCTCCCACCCTACATGTGAGGCACAGATCAGGGCAGGCTTTGGCAGTCTAATACCAAGAGAAGCCAAGATTAGCCAGACTGACTTTTATTAATATCATCGGTAGTATGGTTTAACCCATGTTTATGTTCAATTTAGGTCATACAGTGTAGGGTAGTGGTTAAAACTATGCTGAGTCAGATTGCCTGGATTCACATCTCTTACTACCATTTACTCTCTCTGAGCCAAAATCTCCTTATCTATAAAATGGGGAAAATAGGTCCATTGTGAGACTTAGATGCTGTGCTCAGGGCATGGCACAGGCTCACCCAAATATTGCTACCACTGTTCAACTGAGTACATTCTGGCATTCTCTCTTGTATCTTTTTCTGTTGTGCATATTCAACTGCTTCATGAAAATGAATATTATAAGTTCTACCATGTAAGCTCCATGCAGCCATGCATCTTGCCTGTCTAGCACATAGTAGTTGCTGAACAAACACATTTTGAATGAATGAATACATGAATGATTGTAAGTTAATTCTACAGTACCTGGCCCTATGCTAGGCCCATAGAAGCTACTCAGCAAAGTATATGTGAAATTCATTTTCACTCTTGAAGGCAAGGTCCCCAAAAGCATTTATTTGGATTGCCTGTGAGAGATCAAAAATGCATATTCAAAAGTGATGGAGGTGCCAGGTGTGGTGGCTCACACCTGTAATCCCAGCACTTTGGGAGGCTGAGGCGGGTGGATACCTGAGGTCAGGAGTTTGAGACCAGCCTGCCCAACATGGTGAAACCCCGTCTCTACTAAAAATATAAAAAATTAGCTGGGCATGGTGGCAGGCACCTGCAATCCCAGCTACTTGGGAGGTCAAAGCAGGAGAATCACTTGAACTTGGGAGGCAGAGGTTGCAGTGAGCCGAGATTGTGCCACTGCACTCCAGCCGGGGCAACAAGAGTGAAACTCCATCTCGGGAACAAAAAGTGATGGAGGAAGAGAAGAGGAGGTGCAAGGAAGAGAAAGAAAGAACCATTTGAATATAAATTGCCAGGAGATATGACTTTGTATGGTTTATTTCTGCCCTATAGTGATAAGCATATTGAGAGTAACGACAGATATTAGAACGACATCATATCAGAAATCTTCACAATCTCTCCTTGAATGCACAAAAGAGAGGGGAACTATCTCTACTCTCAGTGGGTAAAGGCACCAGATATAAGGAGGTTAAGAAATGGAAGAAGAAGTGGTTAGGGCAGGGTGACAGGGCCAATGGTCCCGACAAGTTTCAACTACCAGATATGTGGAGAGACAGACAGATAGACAGATGGTCAGACAGACAGACAGACAGACAGACAGA
>PVKP010041677.1:0-18587 GCA_004027715.1 Plecturocebus donacophilus | reverse complement strand
CCCCCGAACGCACACATACACCCCACAAAGATACACGCACGAGCCTGCAACGATGGAAGCAAAACAGAAGGTTTGGAGATATTCACTGCAGTTTACAAGGCCGCAGCAAGCAGTAAGAGATTTTCTACTCCCCTCTAGCCCAGAACATGGTTGGAAAAGCTGGACATTGTAGACAGCAGTAAGAACGAACAGTCAACAGTGGACGGATTCTGAAACTGATATCCTATACTGCATTCACACGCACTAAGGGCAAGGCACTGGGAAAACCCCATCTCGGCCTGAGGTTCAGAGAGCGGAAAAGCTACCCTAGTCCAACTGCTCTGAGGCCAGCTCAGGCCCTGAAGGGCACCGGAGAGGCTGGAGAAACGGCAGATATACCCCCCCAAGAAAGGAGAGGCTCCAAGGTGGTCATGACCACAAAACTGCAATATGTTTAAGTCGATCCAACAAAAGCAGAGTTAAGGCTGGTTCTGAGAGCAGCCCAGAGCAGCGTTTTCAACACAACACGAAGGCTAACAAGGCTTTCTCACAGTCCAGGCTGACCACACAGGGCCTGGCTAGTAAAAGAAACACTGAAGGTGTTACTGGTTTTAATTCTAACCGTGCACTCCTCAGTGAAGATGTCACGGGAAGAACATCACAAGCCACAGAATGAGACATGGAAGTATAGACTCGAACCCTGAGATTCTAGAAGAAACCAAAGTACGGAGAGCAAGTAACTTGCTCGTCCAAAGTCCAGAGCAAGTTACTAACTGGGAGAACTCCACGTTCCTTCCAGACTCCAGATTTGAGTCTTTTCTGCGGCCTGACAGTGGCTCCACCCGCCTCTGCAATCAACCCCGGGAAGGTGGCTCGGGGGTTCCTCTGACTCCGTCCGGCAGCTCCCAACCTGGATGGTAAACTCCTTTGCCTGAACATCCCACGCACCCTGCAGTCTCCTGGGCTAGAACAACAGGTTGTGCAGGACAGAGGGCTTCCCTGCCACACTTCCCTCTATTACAAAATGGCAGAGGTCCTCAGTGCGATGCAGCTGTTCCCGGATGTGGGAAAAACAAGAAATGATCTAATGATGGAAAGGAATCTTGAAAAGCCAGACCTTCACTGAATGGCTGACGAGACACACATTTTCCTTTACTAGGACAATAGGAATAGAATCTTTGAAAAGTCAGAAGACCCAGTGGACAAGGAGTAACTAGCAGCAAAGGCAAAGGAGCTAAAGGCTAAGCTGGAAAGTGGAGATGAAGCCTGATGACATACTCAGTGGAAGTCCAGAAAGTCTCAGGAATGAGAACTACCATTCACCTCTGGAAATGGGAAACACGGAGTCCAAAACAAGAGGATTAATTGGAAGTGTCAGGAAAAGCTGGGCCCCAGTTCATCCTGGGTCCACTCTCTGGCTCCATCAGCTAGGTGACTTTTTTTCTGGAAGCAGGGACACAGGTCTCTGGACCAGGGTCAGCAGGCACAGCCATGCCTTTCGTCCCAGAAAGATGTGGTGGATCACATGCTAGCTGCCATATGAACCCTACCAACAACCCCAGCAGCTCCCGAAGCAGCACTCCCAACAGAAGTCAAAGAGCCTCCTGCAGAGCTGAGAAGAGACCCGAAGGCATGGGTGGCTTCAGGGGAGCCCCCACAACAAGCACTGATAGGAGATACATCCTCCACCCCAAACCCCTTCCCAGCACTGTCTGGAGGACTGGGAGCTCGTGATACAAGCCAGGCCCACATGTGAAGCCACAGACTTTACTCAATGCTGGGCACTGCCTGCCATAGGCACTCCGCCTCACCCTGTACCCAGGCTCCCTCCTGCCAGCCTCCCTCCCCCAGGCTGGCACACCCTCCTACCACAGAAGCACACAAGGTTTTGCCATAGGCTCTGCTTTCCAGGTAAGCTGGACACAAACAAGCAGAAAAAGTAAAAGTAAGTAATTTACACAAATGGTAGAGAAGAAATGATAAAGTTTTTTTTTAAATTAATATCTATAAATGAGGTAAAAAGATATATCTATGAAATAAGAATATGGTGCCATTAAAAAGAGAATACTCACTTTGAATGTCAATATTATGTGTCAGTCGTCAACTGTATCAAATGTACAGGATTCCCAGTAGTGGGAGAGGCTGTGTGTGTGTGGAGCAGAGGGTGTGGAGGAAGTCTCTGGACTTTCCATTCAGCTTTGCTGTAGACCTAAAACTGCTCTAAAGTCTATTTTTAAAAAAGGTCCTAAGAAAATTCAAAATGAAAATAGAAACAAAATCCAATAAAAAGGTTAAAAGGTCAAAATGAAGACATATCCCAAAACCTAAAAACAACACAACACTTACAGACTATTAGATCAAAAATACAGAGCACCAATCCAGGTGGCTAAAAGCCAAATAACTGCCATCCTAGAAAGAGAGAAGAGGTAAATGGAAGAAATGAAAGAATTAATTCAAAAACATGTTCAAGACCAGAAGGATCTGAGATTCCAGCTTGTATGGGCCCTCAACATACCCTGCACACAAAGTGCAGACCCAAGAAGGCAGATCTTCAAGGAACTTCGGAACAAAGCCACAGAGAATGTCCTACAAGCGCCCAGATGTGACAAAACAAAAAACAAACCAAAAATCCACTCTGGTACTCTTTCATACACAGAATCAAGAATCAGAAGAGCAGGCCGGGCGCGGTGGCTCACGCCTGTAATCACAGCACTTTGGGAGGCCAAGGCAGGTGGATCACGAGGTCAAGAGATGGAGACCATCCTGGCCAACATGGTGAAACCCAGTCTCTACTAAAAAATACAAAAATTAGCTGGGCGTGGTGGTGCACGCCAGTAGTCCCAGCTACTTGGGAGGCTGAGGCAGGAGAATTGCTTGAACCCAGGAGGCGGAGATTGCAGTGAGCTGAGATTGCGCCACTGCACTCCAGCCTGGTGCCTGGCGACAGAGCAAGACTCTTGTCTCAAAAAAAAAAAAAAGAAGAAGAATCAGAAGAGCATCTTTCTCAACCCCCTTCTGCCTAAAGGCAACGGAAACCTTCAAATTTTTTAAGGAAAACTATCTTTAATTTAGAAATCCACATTCGGACAAATTGCAAACTGTTAGAGTCGAAGAAGGACATTTTCCCAGACACGCAAGGTTTCAAAAAGTTGACATCTTGTGCGCCTCTTTTTGGAAGCTTCCTACAGAAAGTACCCCATCGAATTCTGGAAATAAACCAAGAAAGAAAAGTCACGAGATCCAAGAGAAAGGCAAAGGGGCATTCCCAGGACAATGGAGAAGAAAGACTTCAAAACAACAGCTGTGCAGGGAGCCCCAGAGCAACCCGGCCTGCTGCACTTCCAAAGGCACACGAGAAACGCTTCCGAAGATAAAACTGCAGATCACCTTAGGCCTCGGAAAGCAGATTCACACAACTCTGCACGTTTGGAGGGGAGAATGATAAGTACATTTAAAAAACTGCAAAAACAACTCCAGGAGAAAACAAAATGCCCTAGGAGACAATCGCAGTTATCACAGTATTCTACGTGGCTCAGCTATGAGCAGCATTAGGGGACCGTCTCAGCACTGCGTATTGATGGATCCGAACGGACCAGAAGAGACAACAGGGAGACAAGAAGAGTGTAGGGTGGGGATGACGCATAAGAGCACCATCCTCACCTTCCATGCCATTTGAAAGGAAAGAATAACATGAAAAACGGGGCTCTGGAGAGCAGGGGGAGGAGGAGGTTACCAGGAATCGCAATCTATTGTTTAGACCTCTTTGTAAATACCAAGGAACACATAGGAAAAAAAAAATCTGCGGTTAAGTTACTTCTGGGGAATTATTTCATCTTTAAACTATGTCTACATATCTGATTTTAAATATCAAACTAAACTTTAAAATAGTTTGCTCTGGGTGTGGAGGAATTAGAAAACTGGGTGACCCTTCGGATGAAGAGAACAGAAACACTGTGATATGGACAGGCAAGGACAGCAGGGGGATAGCACCCCGGGCGGGGATGGCAGGCCAGGATAAGGCATCCTGTGTCCACTCACTGCCCTGCAGGGCCCGGTGGGGAGAGGGCCAGGGAGGCCTGCGATGGAGGGATAAGGCGACAATGAAGCTAGAAGGCCTTCCTGCTTTACCCCTCCCACATCACTCCATCTCATCACTAGGGAGATGCACACTCAATGTTCTTCTCTATGGAGAGAAACTCTGTTGAGATGCATGCAGCTTTCTTCAGAAGAGAGTGGGCAGTGCCCTAGAAAAGACACCTGCAGGCTCAGGTAACACCTCCACAGCCTGTCCTGGGCCAGGGTGGTGTGGCCAGGGTGAAAAGATGGGTGGGCGAGGTGGCCTCTGGCTGAAACCAGCCCATACAGGACAACTACAGGACACCAACATGACCCAGCCAGCTCAGCTTCCCACAGAATGTGAAGATCCTCCAGGAAAGCAGTCCCAACCAGGGCCCCAGGCTTAGCACCAGGCGCCGTCACTGGACAGGAGGCTATGGTACAAACTTCTGAATTTAAAAGTTACTCAACTCATGGTGGCTTCTAGTCACTATGAGTTTCTAAAAGCAGAGAATCCAAAAATTATGATTATGAGATATGTGGTATAATAAAGGTTTTTCTACTAAAAGGGATTCTTCACTTACAAAAGACTGGAAGCTACTGCCTATTTTAAATACTCCCAGGGATAAAAGTTAAAAATTCAATAAGTAAACTAAAGGCCCCCACACATCAGAGAAGTGGGGACCTGCTGTCTCAGTGGGGCCCAGGCAGCTTGCAGTGGGCAACCTTGGAGGATCCTGACCCTTGACTCCCATGTGAAAGGGCAAGAGAAGGTAGAAAGCAGGTCTTCAGCTATTCCTCACAGTCCTCCATTGCTCGGATGCCCTCACAGAGCTCCTGGAGTGAGACCTCTGACAGCTCACAGACAGGGCCAGAGAGACAGCAGTCCACAACGCAGTGCCACCTGCACGGACCCCACATTAGCTGTGGTGACCTTAATGCTACAATGATGAGGACCAACACACGCCAAAGCACTTTCTGTGCCGAGTGCTTTAGGAACCCCATATTAACAGGCTAGACTGCTGCTGCTCATGCCCACTTTCACTTACCGGACTCAAAACCTTTCAAGGACTTCAGGAAAGAAGCAGGACTCCCACCAGCACAGTCCTGAACAGAGCTGGGAGCCACATCCCAGGGGCACATCAGCCTGTCCAGGATAAGCAGTCCACAGTCATTTCAGTCTCAGCTGGAAGAAGTGCCTCTGTAGAGTCCAGACACCAACTGCGGGTGCCTAAAGACAAAGGCCACTGGCTCCCCAGGCCTGGAGACCAGAGATCCGTCTACGCACCCAATGCTGCTGCCCGTCAGAGCTTGCGCACCGCAGGGGTCTTCACATCTTTTGCTCCTGGTTGCAGGAAACCAATTTTTGACACCAGCTATTCACTATTATCTGGTTCAAATGGTTTGCAGCCAAGTGAAGTCTGCAGCGCACCAGCTATCTTTGCTCTTAGAATTCTACCTGTGAGGAGTTCAGGCTATCACACTAAACAGAGTCAACAAAAGGATTCTTAGGAGCACTGACTGTGGTTCAAAGAAAGTTTCAGATAAATTCACAAGATTTTGCGCAACTAGCATGTACAAAGCACTGGAAGGCAAAAACACAAAAGCCGAGTCCCCTTTTTAACCAACCTTATGAAGTAATAGCAAGCAGGATGTGATCAAGTCCACAAGCTGCTCCAAGACAAGGCCAACTGTGCAAAGTACCTACAGATAGAGCCACAAAGACCGCGTGAGCCAGTCACACACATCACACCACATGCGACCTTCCCAACACGCCGCGGAGATAAACACGCCTATGGCTTCCATTTTAACGGATCAGGTTGGTTCACTTGTTCAGGCCGGCCAGACTAGTAAGCAGTACAACCAGGAGTCATCCAAGGCAGTGTGCCTGGTGGAACCGTCAGTGCTGGCTGCTGCCCTGGTCAAACAGAGCAGAAAGGAAGTGATATGGTGGGAGGCGTAATTCCTTCCCAGCACCCACTCCCGAGCTGGACGTTAACAACAAGAAGTCCACTCTGCTGCTGGGCGCAGCCCAAATAACAAGCTCCTCAAATTAAGGATCTGAACAGACAAGAATTTCCCTAAAATCTATATGTAAAGTAGATGGTTCTAAAATATGAATATTCTAATACAGGAGAAAAGAAAAATCTCCTTAGAGTCACTATATCCTAAAAGCAAAAAAAAAAAAATCAGAACCACTCATTTCTATCTCTGATTATTTTTGATAACCCTGGGAAATGGCTTTTTTCCGTTGCCATCTCAAAGGACAATCACACCATTTTTCAATCCATTATTAAAGAAGAGCCGTCATCCTGCCTTTCCGCAAGTGAGCGGGTGGTTTTAAGCTTTGCCTGCTTTTATTTCCCTGCAGTTAACAGGCCCGGTGATCACCGAGAGCGTGGACAAAAGCCTCCAGAAGACAAACATGCAGGAAAGCTCATTCCTCAGAGATCAGTTCAGAAGTGCTCTAGGTGGGGGGTGGGAGCCCAATGCAAAGGTGTCCCAGCCAAGAGGAAGAAGGACAGAAAACAGATGCAGCTCCCTAAAAGTGTGCAGCGAAAAGATTCACACAAATTAAATACCAGCTAGTGGCTGAATGGATCAGAGCAGTTATACCCCTAACTCTGAAAGTGGTCCCCTAGAATTCCAAAGTATCTCTCTGCCAAGCCTCACTCACCAAGTAGCTGGACAACTTTAATTTCTTCCATAATCTTCCAGTTAAGTAAAAAAATAAAATAGCACCAGTTAAAAGAAAAGTCTCCACTAGCAGGAAAAAAAAAAAGTTTATTTAAACTTTAAACAACTGATTACCTAAATGAAGGACAAGGCAAATATGTTCTCAGGAGCCATGCAATGCCACATTGGTTTCATAAACTGAGAAACAGACGAGGGGATTATGCAGCAAACATGCAAAGACAGAGGCTTCCCCTCCAGGAAGCAGGACCAAAATCCTCTGCAGTTAACTCTGAGCTCTGACAGGCTGGCAACCGAACGCCAGATACAAGCTCAAATACATTCTACTATCCCATAGGTTTCACTTCCCCCTGCAGTTAAAAGTAGGACAGAATTCCAAGAAAATAGGTTCCGTTCCTTAAATTATGCCACCTTTAAAGCATTAGGTTTTATCAGATATACCAACCAAGAATTTCTACAGCTCTAAGATGAAGCCGAAGGCACAATAGATGTCTTTGTTCAAGCTGGAGTTTGATTTCTATACATTATATAGTCTCTACCCAGAGAGATCACCAAAATCGAGTTCTGAGCTAACTCTTCAAGACTGACTCTGCTCTCTTCTCCTACTGGAGGCTGAGTAGATACACACATAGCCCTTGAAACTGGGCCAGGGCTGCCCTGGGTCCCAATCCTGGTGTCTGTCACCATACAAAGCTCTGGACAAGTAGCTGGCATGAACCTGCCCAGCTCTGGGATTCTGATCTACAAATGAAAAACATTTTGCCTGGTTCAAGCTGCCCCAAAAGTGACCAGACAACGGATACTATGCAATTGACGACTTTAGGGGTACACAGCTTTTCTATTTTAATTACAGTAAACATAACTACCACATCAAAACTCATGACTTCATAGATATCAAAATTTCTTCCCAAAATAAATGTGTATTTAAGTGTAAAAAGTGAGAAACTAAAAGGAAATCTCTATAATGTTCTGGTAAGATGGCATTAACCTTGAAGGCTGGGAGCCCCCAGACTAGGCAATCGTCACAAAGCCTCCTAGTTCTCCAAGTGTGTGACTGGCAGGCTACACATACCTGCCCCACACCATTTCCCTTTCAGAGGTGGATGTACTTTTGCAAATAAAACGCAAGACTAAAACGATCTAAAGCTTAGGTTCTAGAGACAGTTTTGTCACTTGCTGACAGTATGACCTCAGGTGTGCCAATTAACCTCCTGAGCCTTGGTTTTCAGACCTGTAAAATGGGGTTTAGGAGGTTCAGATTAAAAGCAACAAGGCTTTTGAAAGTGCCTTGTAAACTGTGAAATGCTACAGAAGTATCAGTCGCTACACTTCTCAGTTACAGGAGCAATGCCTGCTGGGTGTGTAACTGTGTCTGTCCTCAAATTCCCTCCCTGTAATCTGGGGATTGGCCTGTGTTGCCCTTCGCTTTCAAGTGCTCCCAGTAAAACTCAAATATTATGTGCAGTGATCCTAGAGTTTTGTTTTGTTTTGTTTTGTTTTTTAAGAGAAAAACCTGGACACCTAGAATCATTCCTGGAAACACATTGGATTTTCAGTGCTTTTATTTAAAATATCCGCCTAAAAGTCACTTCACCGCGGCAGTCACAGCCAGAAGTCGTCCCATTGCTGTAGAAACTCTGATTCTATCTCTTTCCTCCTGGAAAGAGAGGAACTCAGGGTCAGCTCTTGTTAAAATATTGCCAGCATTGTGTTGTAAACCCTAGTCAACTCCTGTTGCTTCGCTAACAACATATGTTCTTGGTAAAACTGAGCGAAACTTTAAATAGACCACCATTTCTGAAACTCGGGGGCTCCAAACGGCTGAATCAGCATTTTCATGAACAAAGTGTTCTGGGCCTGGCCTCTTAAACAGCAGCAACGAGAAAGTTGTGCAATAACGCATATTTACTCACGAGCGCTCCTTGTTTTGGTCTTTCTTTTTTACCCCCCATCTCTTGAATGAAACTGGGCACCAAGTTTGCAAGAAAATATTCTTTCAAATGCATTGTAAAGAGATCCAGGACCCTGTAAAAATCACCTGTGGCTCTTACATTACCCAACGTTTCAGTGAAAGCAAATCACAAAAAGTTCGCGTTTCTTCCAATCCCAAGAAAAGACGCAAACAATAAAAAGTAAAGAATACCCTAATTTCCATAACGCACATGCTCGAGGGCAGTCGTCTGGCAGGCGTTTGGAGAGGCAATCAGCAAAGGCGGAGAGTTGCATCAGAAATTTCCTTCTGCAAACGGTACCGCTCTTATCACGTTTCCACGGCTGGCGGGCGGCTAATCCGCGAGCCCTCAACTTGCTGTTAGGCCCCAGTGGCGGGTAACGGGTCACCAACAGAACCCTCCCCAAAAAAAACAGGTCCTCCGTCCGAGGCTGGGCCGGCTCGGGACTTGGGAGTGTCTGGCACCACTGTCCCGGACGCCCGGGCGCGCGCGCCGCGGCCCCGCCGCGCAGCCGGAGCACCCGGAGCTGCAGGGGCGCCTGGGCGTCCACCCTCCCAGGCGGCGGCCCCCAGGAGCGCGGCCTCGACCGCAGCCCCCGCCGCAGCCCGCGAGCCGCCGGCGTCTGACAAGATGGTTCAAGAATGCACCGCTTGGGCTCCACACCTCCCCCCAGGAGTCGGGAACGCAGCGGGGAGAGCCCGGCGGGGCGCCCGGACGCCTCCGCCTCCGCCGCGCGCCCGCAGCCCCAGTCCCGCCTCCGAGCGCCGCCCGCCCCGGGCCCGGGGCGCCCGAGCCCCCGGCCCGGAGGCGACGCCCTTCCGCCCGCCGCGCCTCCGCGGGGCCCGGCGTTCCCCGCCGCTGCCGGCCAGCGCTCAGACAATGACGGCGCGGGGACCCGCCTGGCCGTCCCGGGCCCCGCGGGGCCGCCGACCACAAAGTAACTTGCCGCCGCACTCCCCGCCCAACTCCGTACCTGCCGCGCGTGGCTCCCCGCCGCCTCTGCGTGGCTGCCCGCGACACTCGGCGCGGCGGACGCGGGTCCCTGCGGGGCGAGGGCGGCGCACAGGACGGTCCCGGGCGCCCCGCGCCAACGGCACTGCCGCCACCCAGGGGCTGCGCGGAAACTTTGGGCTCCGCCGGGTCTCCGAACGCCGAGCCCGCCCGGACGCAGCTCCCTTCCCTCTCGGCCTCCTCCCAGCCTCCCCACCCCCTCGATGGGCTTTAAACTCACCCGGCCCCGCCCGCCCTCCCCGCCTCTGCCGCCGCCGCCTCCGCCTCCGCCTCCTCCCCCGGCCGCTTTTCCTGCTCCTCCTCCCGCCGCCGCCGCCCGGACCGCTCGGCGGCCGCCAGCGCGGGAGGAGCCGGGGCCTGGGCGCAGGGCGTGGCGCGGGGGCGCGGGCCGGACGGCCGGGGGGCCAGACCCTCCCGGAGGCTCCTGCCCCGGGCCACTGCGCGGGGCTCCTCCTCCTGCTCTCTTGGGGACTCTCGGACGCGGGACCCCCGGGCGCGGGACCACAACCGCCGCGGCTCTGGAGGCTTCGCCGAAGAAAGACAAATTGGACCTGTCCCGAGACAATTTGTAAGCGAACTGTTTGAAACGCACCAAGTATTAACTGCAGTCCAGATCCTTTATCCTGGGCGCAGCAGGACGGGACGGAAGAGCTGGGGCTGCCCCGGACTCTGCCGTGGGCCGAAGGCACCCGGCCTGGGAAAAGGAAACCTGGGTTTGCTCACAGCCAGTCGGGTCTGGGGTCTCGCCTCTCTGAGTCTCAGTTTCCCCATCTGAGTATGAGTATCGTCGGAGTACGGGTGAAGTGAGGAGGCCCTTCATTTTTTCTTAATGCTGCCATTCCTGGTGTCCTTATCTTTACAGTGGGCTAATAACGCCCGCCTGAGGATTGGTGTTCTGGGGATTAAATGAGGTCATACTGGGAACATAAAGTGACTGCGAAAAAAGACTCCTCCCCGTCTATTGATGGAAGCCATTGTCATTAGTGTGATTCGTAATATCTCTACCGAGTCAAAACTGTAATACACATAGCATAGCGATAATTATGTCTTTTCCTGGGTCTTGGTGTTCTAAATGCAGCCACAAGAATATCTTGCCTTCACTGAGCATGCACTTTGTGCAAAACTTTCAAAAATCCTTGCATGTAAACCCCACTGTGGCCCTCTAGGTCATTACTGTTAGAGTCCCACTGTACGGACTGGGAAACTGAATCTCGGAGAGGTTAAGTGACTTGCCGAAGGTCAAGTAGCTGGTAACTGCAGAGCAAGGATTGGAAGTCATGCACAGTATTGGGCCAAAGTCCTTTGTAGGCACCTTTTAATAGCTCCTGCTTCTAGCAGGGGTTATCCCACCTTGAACAGATGTTAATCATGGAAAGGTCATCCTCCCTGTAACTGAAACAGGCCTCCCTAAAATTCCTGCCTATCGGTCCAAGCTCCGAAACGTATAAGATTAAAATCAAGAGAGGATGATGTCAAAGAATGTTTGATTCTGAGAAGAAAGGCACACAGAGGACTCCTGTTGCAGACAAAGGACTCAAAAGAAAATTAAAGAAGAGAAAACTCAGTTTGAGCCAACTTTTCATAAATGCATAAGCTTTGAACCTTCTAGCTTTTGCTGAAGGTCCAATCAGCAATCCATGCCTACACCAGTCAGATAGCCTGATTGGCAAGGAGGCTTTGATAGAGGTTTCAAAAGTTCCTTGATACATAAGAGATATTCTTTTGGAATCACTTGTGGGTAAAAGCCATACACCGTGGCCTCTTTACCTCTAAATACACTGATGTTGTCTTTCCTAAGAGTAAAGATATTATCGTACATAACCACAATAGTCACCAAATTCGTTAATTTATATTGATAAAATACTTGTATCCAATCTAGGGCCACATTCTGCTTAGTGCAGTTGATCCGATGATGTCTTCCATAGTATTTCTTTCCCCTCTGTTACAAGATCCGCTATTGAGGTCTAGAGTCAGGTATTCCATTTAATTGTCTCAAAATGTATGGGTTTTCAGACATTACTATTCACAGAGAAGCTACCATGATACATGTCCTCAAGTGTTTTCCTGCTGGCATAGATCTCTAGAATTCCTAGGACAGGCCTCATTCCCTACATTTCCTGGCTCTTTGTAGACATCAGTGGGCACGACCCATTCAGGGCCACTTTCTGATACAAGTTCATGAACTTGTCACTCTGTGGCTGCAGAAGCTGCAGCTGTCCCCTGTGCAATAATCCTGGGTGAGCCAAGATACAGATTGTATCTTAGAGGCTTCCCTTCCCCCAAACTCCACATGGCCCTGCCCACACACTGTGCTCCCTCTCAACGGAGTGGCAGCCACAGTGGAATCCAACCATGCAGTCTATATGCTATCCTGGAGAGCCCAGCCTACTGGGCAAGGCAGGGAGGCTTGCAGTTCAAGCACTTCCCCAGGGCGAAACATGTAAGCTGGAATTAGGTGTCAGGACACAGGATTCCGTGATAGTGAGAAATTCAATTATCTAAACATGAGCTAGAAGACTCCTTCACCTGAAAGTAGAGAGTCTGATAGACTCTAATTTTTAATTAGTAATGAATTGATTAATATCTGTCTCCCCTGTTGACTGTAAGCATGGTGTCTGTGGCAACCATGTGCCCCTTCGCCAGTGTCCTTCCAGCAGGGGGAGTGCCTCGGACAGAGAGGACACTAAGTGAATAGTCATTACTGGGGAATAGTGTCCCGTGAATTCATTTCTCAGAAGCCTCTGAGACCTAGGCACTGTCTCAAACATTGCCAGTAGCCTTGGCAAAGGGAAAGCGATCACGGTGAATGGCACCCTGACAGCTAACTGCTCTGAGCAGCAGTGGCCCTCGCCTCTGCTCTCATGGGCCACTGCTAGTCACACAGCCCAGCCGCCATCCCACGTGGCCCATGGGGACATGCAAGCATGTGTCTGGAAAGCAGCCACCCGCCCACCGCTGCAGGGGTCAGGGGGTGGTCTACAGTCATTATATAATCGTGCTTGCCCCGGAATACCTGAGGAGCCCGTTTGCACTACAAATCCCTAGGCCTGCCCAAGCCCTGGAGAGTTCACGCCTCCAGGGTGGATCTGCATTTTTAATAGACTCCTTCATGATCTACATGCATGCCAGTATTCCAAACACTCCTAAAAAAGAGAGAGGCCACCCTGGAGTCTAGAGGTGGGGACTGTTGGCATTCAAGGAAGGCTTTCCAGTGGTTACCATACCTCCATGGAACCCTGGAACATCAAAGATGGTAAATTAGGCAAAGAGAACTAAAGAAAGGGCCTTTGGGGTTGAGGGACAGGCACGTATCTCAGACCAAAGCCACCAAGGACCTTGGCTTCCTCAGGGCGCAGTACAAAGTAGTTGCTTTAGTCATAGAATGCTGTTGCTGGGTCTAGGGTTGGAGTTTTGACAAGACACCAAGCTGGAGGGGTGAGAAGAAACTTATTTGTCAGGTTTATATTTAACCATTTATACTTATTTATCAAGCATAGGCTTATTCATATCTGGTGATGAGAGCACCAGGTATGTCTGTTATGGGGCCTTACCAGCACAGTGCTCTGTCTAGAGGTTCTCCACAACTCTGGTTTTCCTTGATTCCTAAGTACCGATTATATTGATCAGAGATGATGCTTGGCCCAAAGATTCCCATTCTGTAGGTAGGTTGGCCAGTGGGCGGAAGGATGACCCAACCAATCAGAAGCCTGCACCTGGGATTCTGAACCTGAAGTACTGGAGGTATGTGCACAGTGGAGACCAGGGGAGGATCAGCGAGTTGGGCTCAGCATAAGGACGGTGTAAAGTACAAAGACCCAAACAGATGCCCTTGCGCCTCCCATCTCCCTAGGCCCAGGCTGGTACAGATAGTGATTTGAACTTCCATGAAGTCCTTTTTTTTTTTTTCGAGACAGAGTCTGGCTCTGTCACCCAGGCTGGAGTGCAGTGGCGTAATCTCAGCTCACTGCAACCTCCACCTCCCAGGTTCAAGCAATTCTCATGTCTCAGCCTCCCAAGTAGCTGGGATTATAGGCACCCGCCACTGTGCCCAGCTAATATTTTATATTTGTAGTACAGTCAGGGTTTCACAATGTTGGCCAGGCTGGTGCCGAACTCCCGACCACAGGTGATCCACCCACCTCGGCCTCCCATAGTGCTGGGATTACAGACATGAGCCACTGCACCCGCCCCATTTTCCTTATATTGTCTTAATATCAGCTCTTCTTTTCCTGAAGTTGCTTGGATCAAAGTGTCTACAACCAGAACAGAGGCTCACAGAAGGCTGTTTCTTCAGGCTGGTTATTTAGGTATAATTTGCTGACCAGAAAATTTATTCTTTTTTAATGTACATTTTGTGGAGTTTGGAAAGGTGTATAGTTGTAGAAACAGTAAAGACATTAATGCAAAGAGTTTCGACCCCAAAAAGTCTTCTCACCCCTGGTCAGTCCCCCTCCCTACTCCAGGCAACTGATCCTGAAAGAAAGCAAAACCACTTTTATTTCTTACTTTTTCTTTATTTGTAGAGATGGGGAATCTCCCTGTGTTACCCAGGCTGGTCTCAAACTCCCAGCCTCAAAGCAATCCTCCCTTCTTAGCCTCCCAAAGTGCTGGGATTATGGGTGTAATCTGCTCCCAACTTGTTGTTTTCAAGATTGTCATCTGAATGGACTCACACAGTACGTAACTTAGCATAATGCCCTCTGAGTCACCCATGTTGTTAAGTGACTAGATAGCATGATCCTTTATCATGCAGGATAGCTGTGTGTCCACTTGTTCATCCATTCTCTGGCTGGTGAAAATTTAGGACAGTACCAGTTTTGGGCAAGTATGAATAAAACTGCTATGAGTATTTGGGTAAAGGTTTTTCTGGAAATGTAACTTTTCATTTCTCTTGGGCAAATAACTACAAGAGAGACTGTTGGGTCATATCTCAGTATATGTTTACCAGGAACTGCCAAACTATTTTCAAAGTTACTCTAGTATTTGCATCTGCACCAAAAATGTATAAGTGTTCCAGTTGCTTTATAACTTAACCAACACTTGCTGTTGTTGGTCTTTTTCATGTCTGCCATCCTGATACTGTGGGGGCAGCTTCCAATGTTGCGTGGTGGTATCTCATTCTGATTTAATTTGCATTTCCTTCATGGCTAATGATGTTGAGCACTTCATATGGTTATTCGCTGTGCATATACATTGATTTGTGACGTGTCTATTCAAATCATGTGCCCACCTCTTTTTGGGTTTTCTTCTTATCTCTGAGTTCTGAGAGTTATTTATACGTTCTGGATATCAATCCTTTAGTAGAGATGTGTTTTGCAAGTATTTTCTCCCATTCTTTTCATTTTTTTAGATAGTATCTTTCAAACAGCAGAAGTGTTCTTTTTGTTTTGTTTTGATTTTTGTTTTTGTTTTTGTAAGTTAAATGATCAATTTGTCCTTTCCTCCTGGATTGTTTTTGTATCCTAAGAAAGTCTTGCCCAACCCAATACTGCAGTGATTTTCTTTTATATTTTCTTCCAGAAGTTTTATAGTTTTGACTCTTACATTTAGAGATATCATTCGATTCTAATTCATTTCTGTAGACCATGTGAAACAGGGTGAAGGTTCTTTTTTGTGGCATATGGGATGTCTGCTTGTCCCACTGCGTGATTTGAAGTCATAAGGTGACCCCAGCTTTGTTTTAGAAAGCTCGATTCAGCTGCAGTGGAGCCAACAGACCAGTTAGGAGACTGTCGGTGAGGATGATGCTGGGTTGTGACGGAGGGATGGCCATAATGGACAGATTGGGGTGACTATAGGACATAGGCACCACAGCAAGTCTCTGCCCTTCTGGTGGCCCTGGGCTTAGGTGAGACTGTGGCAGTGAGCCTGGTGGCTGGCACAGAGGGAGGAAGGCAGAGCATAGGGAGAGCACGTGGCCACGTTACTGCAGGAAAACGCCATCACGGAGCAGCAGCAGAGAACCCAGCAAGCTCGGCCCCCTCCGCCAGGCACTCTTTCTGAGACATCTCCTTCTGAGTGGAAACAACACTTCACGCATTAGGGTGCTTTGGGCTGCAGGGAACAGAGCAGGGCTTACCAACCTTGTCCAGGACTTCTGTCCCCGTCATTCTCAGGGCTTGGCTTTGCCTAATACTTGCCCCAGTAGTGTCAAGATCTTAGTGCAGATGCTTCCAGGCATCAGTTCCCCTGATAACTGTCTCCAAGGGCACAAAGCGGACATTCTCCTCCCTTACCTCATGCCAGAATCCCCTAGGAAATTTCTTCTCACATTTCAGGATCTAGAACGTGGTCTCAGGCCTGCGCCCTAGCAGGAAGGAAGGTGAGAATGTGAGCTTCATGCATCTTTAACTTCTGTACTGTGGGGGCAGCTTCCACCAGCAAGAAAGAAGGATCACAGATGGGGGGGCTGTTAAATGGACCACCAACAGGACACTGCCAATAGCAGATGGCCTTTATGGGAATGAAGAGCTGAGACTCCCTCTAGTTTAGATGGAGTTTCTTAAATAAATGCAGGCTGGGAATTAGGATCCTAGGGATGACATGCAATTCTAAATCCCTAGGCATCCAGACCTAGTTATGCGTCTAAAACGTGAGCTTCTTTCCAGCCACTTAAGAAAAAAAAAAGTCATTTCAGCACCTTAACTCCATTAGAAGTTAATTAACCATGAATGTAGCACAAATTTTACTTAATAAAATATATCTCCATCCCCATACACTTCATGATTTTAATAACCAAAGTTCCAGAGCTAGTAGGAGAATCCAAAATAAGAACAAAAAATTTTAATTGGTAAAATTATTTAGAGCTACTGAGGATTTAGTATTAACAGAACCTGCGTGGAGTGTGAGGGCTAGTGAATGTATGTTTTTGAGGCAGCACTTAATGTTTAAGATGTTAAAGCCAGAAGCTGCTTCAGTTAGTCAGCATACATTCTTTAAGAGGATTAATCTGCCTGCAAGAGGTATGAGACTGCACAGAAAATAGAACAGCTAATCCTGGAGATGAACCTGATAAAGAGATCCCACAGTCAGTACTTACAGCACTGAGGAACCCTGTCCAGATGGAGGGCGAGCACGTGAGTGTTTGCATTCACTTTGGGTTTGCACTTCTGTTAGCCAAGTCTGAATGTTCAATTGCACAGAAGAGAATTATGTTTTACAATAATTTGCAAAGAGTCCTTCTCATTCATTTATATGTAAGTGTAGGCCAGGGTCATTATTATTTAGGACTCATCAGATTTTTTTTTTCTTTTTATCTAGTCTGGAACAGCCACTTAGCAAAGTCTGCAGGGCAGTCATCAGATTTAAAGATCGAGTGACTGTATGTGACGGAGTTTTCCAGGAGAAACTCAGTACTTTTTCTTCTTCTTCCCTTAGTATCTTCTCCTCCTCCTTCTCCTCCTCCCTTTTCATTCTCAATACAAGCACCATCCCTAAGTGTCTGCTTCAGCATAGACAGATGAAATATGTTTAATGTATACCTTACATTAGGCACTATACCAGCCACTTTATATGCATAGTTCAGTTAATCTTTATAATAAATTCGAGGTAAATATTGTTCTCTTAGTTTTATAGTCGAGGAAGCAGACTCAGGGAAGCTACCTGGCTTCTCAAGGACACTTAACAAATAAATGGCAGGGCTGGCATTTGAAGCCCCCTTTGTCTGACTCCCAGTCCCTTCTATCTTCTTCTCACTATTCCTGGCTATTTCTACTGTAATTTCTTGTCATTTGATTATTTTCCATGTAACCAGTTATTTAAATGTATGACCTCATGGGATGTCTTTTGTGCAAAAGTCTGCAATTAGATTTCAGTATCATAAAATTCTCCCTCTTTAGGAAAGGTGTTCTCTTTATTTTTGGATCATAAAATATGATCTCATTTCTATTTAAGCATGTGTCCCTAAATCCAAGGTGGAGGAAGGGGAGGGTCATGGCAGGAAGATATTAAAGTCTTTTATTTATTCAAGTTAGGGATTTTAACCTCACACCTACCCACCTCTCCTTACCCTCCTACTATTAGGGAGTTTGACTTACTTGGCTCTGATGCTAGCCGGGGAATTCTGACCTCCTGGAGACCAGAGACACTCACAGGATGGGGATGGCACCTTGACAGGTGGCTCCAGAAATGGATAGTGAGAAGAGCCATCCCTAGAGTGGGTGGAGCTGGGTCAGTGACGATGCAGACAGTCAATATATCCAAAAAGTGCAAAAGAGATAGATGTCCTGCAGATGAGAGACCCTCATGGTGTTGAGACACCTGGTGGGCAGATGGAGCTAGCAAGGTTTGCTCACAGATGGAAGTCCAATGGCAGATATTCAGTCCCTGAGGAAGAACAAGGTAGGGCTTCCAACCAGCAGGAAGTGAGTTAGGAGATCAAGACTATTCCCAGTAAAAAGTGGTGCCTTTTACTGCTAGAACTAGGAAACAAGTCTGTAGAGGACCTGAGTCCTGGGGCACCCCTGTGACACTCCTTCAGTATTCCCTTAGGAGAGGAATGCCAGTGGCTGCCGAGAATTTTTGAAGGAAGAAAGGAGGAATAAGCAATAAGGAAGTAATGCAACTCAGAAAGCCTGTACTAGGCCAGGTGTGGTGGCTCATGCCTGTAATCCCAGCACTTGGGGAGGCCAAGGTGGGAGGATCGTTTGAGGTCAGGAATTCAAGACCAGCCTGGCCAACATTATGAAACCCCATCTCTGCTAAAAATACAAAAATTAGCCAGACATGGGCCTGTAATTCCAGATACTCAGAAGGCTGAGACACAAGAATTGCTTGAATCCAGAAGGCAGAGACTGCAGTGAGCCAGGATCGCACCACTGCACTCCAGCCTGGGCAACAGAATGAGACTCCATTTCAAAAAAAAGAAAGAAAAAAGAAAAGAAGGAAAGGAGGGGG
>PVKP010041676.1:0-18586 GCA_004027715.1 Plecturocebus donacophilus | reverse complement strand
GTGTTAAAGTCTCCCACTATTATTGTGTGGGAGTCTAAGTCTCTTTGTAAGTCATTAAGAACTTGCCTTATGTATCTGGGTGCTCCTGTATTGGGTGTGTATATATTTAGGATTGTTAGATTTTCTTGTTCCATTGATCCTTTTACCATTATATAATGTCCTTCTTTGTCTCTTTTGATCTTTGTTGGTTTAAAGTCTATTTTATCAGAGACGAAAATTGCAACTCCTGCTTTCTTTTGCTCTCCATTTGCTTGGTAAATCTTCCTCCATCCCTTTATTTTGAGCCTTTGTGTATCCTTGCATGTGAGATAGGTTTCCTGGATATAGCACACTGATGGGTTTTGGCTTTTTATCCAATTTGCCAGTCTGTGTCTTTTGATTGCGGCATTTAGTCCATTTACATTTAGGGTTAATATTGTTATGCGTGAATTTGATCCTGCCATTTTGATGCTAGCTGGCTGCTTTCCCTGTTAGTTGTTGCAGATTTTTTATTGTGTTGATGCTGTTTACCATTTGGTATGTTTCTGGAGTGGCTGCTACTGGTTGTTCCTTTCCATGTGTAGTGCCTCTTTCAGGAGCTCTTGTAAAGCAGGCCTGGTAGTGATGAAATCTCTGAATACTTGCTGGTTCACAAAGGATTTTATTTTCCCTTCACTTATGAAGCTAAGTTTGGCTGGATATGAAATTCTGGGTTGAAAGTTCTTTTCTTTAAGGATGTTGAATATTGGCCCCCACTCTCTTCTGGCTTGTAGGGTTTCTGCTGAGAGATCTGCTGTGTCTGATGGTCTTCTCTTTGTGGGTAACCTGACCCTTCTCTCTGGCTGCCCTTAGCATTTTCTCTTTCATTTCAACCCTGGTGAATCTGACGATTATGTGCCTTGGGGTTGCTCTTCTTGAGGAATCTCTTTGTGGTGTTCTCTGTATTTCCTGAACTTGAATATTGGCCTGCCTTGCAAGGTTGGGGAAGTTTTCCTGAATAATATCCTGAAGAGTATTTTCCAGCTTGAATTCATTCTCTTCGTCACATTCAGGTACACCTATCGAACGTAGATTAGGTCTTTTCACATAGTCCCATATTTCTTGGAAACTTTGTTCATTCCCCTTTGCCCTTTTTACTCTAATCTTACCTTCTCACTTTATTTCATTGATTTGATCTTCAACCTCTGATATCCTTTCTTCTGCTTGGTCAATTGGGCTGTTGAAACTTGTGCATGCTTCACGAATTTCTCGTGTTGTGTTTTTTAGCTCCATCAATTCTCTTATATTGCTCTCTAAGTTGTCCATTCTCGTTAGCATTTGATTATATGGTAATTCTTTGTTTTGAGACATAGTTTCACTCTGTCATCCAGGCTGGAATGCAGTGGTGCAGTCTTGGCTCTCTGCAAACTCTGCCTCCTATGTTCAAACAATTCTTATCCCTCAGCCTCCTGAGTAGCTGGGATTACAGGCCTGCACTGCCACACCTGGCTAATTTTTGTGTTTTTAGTAGAGATGGGGTTTCACCATGTTGGCCAGACTGGTCTCGAACTCCTGGCCTCAAGTGATTCAGTAAGAGTACACAAGGGTTCCAACCTCTCAGTATCTTAACACTTGTTATTTTCTGTATTCATTACAGCCATCCTAATGTGTCTGAGGTGGCCTCTCCATGTAGGTTTTCTTCTTTTTCTTTTTTTTTGAGATGGAGTCTCACTCTGTCACCCAGGCTAGAGTGCAGTGGTGCAATCTTGGCTCACTGCAACCTCCACCTCCCGGGTTCAAGCAATTCTCCTGCCTCAGCCTCCTGAGCATCTGGGACTTCAGGTCACCCAGCTAATTTTTCTATTTTTAGTAGAGACATGGTATTACCATGTTGGCCAGGCTGGTCTCAAACTCCTGACCTCAAGTGATCTGCCCACCTTGGCCTTGCAGACTGCTGGGATTACAGGGCAATCCACCATGCCCAGGCTCTCCAAGTGGTTTTGGTTTGTTTTCCTAATAATTAGTGATGGTGAACATCTTTTTATATGCAGATTGGCCATTTGCATCTCTTATTTGGAGGACTGTCTATTCACGTCCTTTGCGCATTTTTGAACTGTATTAATTGGGTTTTTGTTGTTGCATTGTGAGAGTGCTTTATCTATTCTTTTTTTCTTCTTTATTTTCCCCCTACCCCCTGCTTTATCTATTCTAGATGGGAACTCTTTCACATGTAATTTGCACATCCGTCCTGTCATTCTGTAGGTTACCTTTTCACCCTGTTAATAGTATCCTTCGATGCAATCCAATTTGGCTACTTTTCCTTTTGTCATTTGGCCTTTGGTGTCATCTCTGAGAAATCACTGCCAAAGGAAGCTCTCCTTCTATGTTTTAAGAGTTGTCAGCTGGGAATGGTGGCTCACACCTATAATCTCAGTATGTTGGGAGGCCAAAGGGGGTGAATCATGAGGTCAGGAGTTCAAGACCAGCCTGACCAAAATGTCCTGTCTCTACTAAATATACAAAAATTAAGTGTGGTGGGGTGCCTGTAATCCCAGCTACTTGGCAGGCTGAGGTAGAGAGTTGCTTGAACCCAGGAGCCAGAGGTTGCAGTGAGCTGCGATCATACCACTGCACTCCAGCCTGGGCAACAGAGTGAGACTCTGTCTCAAAAAACAAGAGTTGTATAGTGTCAAATCTTACACTTTGGTTTTTGATTCATTTTTGAGGTTTTCTTTCTTTTTTTTTTTTTTAAGCATGATATAAGGTAAGGGTTTAACTTCTTTTGCCTGTGGATATCTAGTTTTCCCACACTATTTGTTGAAAGACTGTCCCTTCTCTGATTGAACAGTCTTGGCATCCTTATTGAACTTATTTGATCATATGTGTAAGAGTTTCCTTCTGCACTCTGTATTTGATTCTGCTTGTCTCTCTGTACGTCTTTACTGCTGTACCACCCTTTTGACCACTGTAGCTTTTAATAATACATTTTGAAATTCAGAAGTAAAAGACTTCCAACTTTGTTATTCTTTTTCAAGATTTCTTTGGTAATTTGGGATCCCTTGAAATTGTGTATAAACTTTACACACTTTATAAGAATGGATTTTTCTATAATTGAAGAAAAAAATGTCACTGAGATTTTGAGAGCAATTACACTAAACCTGTAGATCATTTTGAGTCATACTGACATCTTAATGAAACTAAGTCTTATAATCTATAAATACGAGATGCCTTTACATTTGTTACACAACCAGTCTCTGGAACTTTAAATCCTGGCAAAGTCTTTGCTTCCTGATTAAGTTTATTCCTATTTTATTCTTTCTGATGCTATTGTAAACTGACAATTTCTTTCTTTTTTTTTTTTAAGATAGTGTCTCACTATGTTGCCCAGGCTGGAGTACAGTGGCTATTCACAGGCATGATCATTATAAAAACTGACAGCATTAACCTCCCAGGCTCAAGCTATACTCCTGCTTCAGCCTCCCACAACCAAGCCCAGCAGAACTGTTTTCTTAATTTCCTTCTTGGATTGTTGACTCTTAGTGTCTAGAAATGCAACTGACTTTTGTATGTTGATTTCATAATCCTGAAACTTGGACAGATGATTAGTTCTAACAGTTTATTTTGTGCAGTCTTCAGGATTTTCTACAAAGAAGATCATGTCATTTGTTAACAGAGAAAACTTTACTTCTTCCTTTCCAATTTGGATGCCTTTTCTTTTTCCTTTCTTTCTTAATAGCTCTGGCTAGAATTTCCAGTATTAACAAAGCAGGCATCATTGCTTCGTTCTTCATCTTGGAAAAGTTTGTCTCTCATCATTGAGAATGATATTAGCTGGAGGCTGTTCAGATGACCTTTATTATGTTGAGGTTGTTTCAATTTCTAGTCAGTATGTTTTTAATCATGAAAGGATATTAAACTTCATTAAATGCTTTTCCTATACTAATTGAAACATCGTCATGTGTTTTCTTTCCTTCATTCTGTTAATGTGGTATCTTACATTGATGTTTCTATGGTAACCACCTTTGCATTCCAGCAATAACTCTCACTTGATTATGTCGTATAATTCATCTATGATGCTGTTGAATTCTCATTAGTATTTTCTTGAGCACTTTTACATCTGTACTGATCGGGGATAGTGGTGTGTTTTCTTCTGCTTTGTCTGCCTTTGGTATCAGTAATGCTGGTCTCACAGAATGAGTTTGGAGGTATTCTTTCCTCAGGATTTTGGAAGATGAGCAGGATTGGTATTGGTTCTGTAAATGTTTGGTACAAGTCACCATGAAGCCAACTGTTCTTGCACTTTTTTTTCTTGTCAAGATTTTGGTCACTGATTCAATCTCCTTGGTAGTTATAAGGCTATTTTGCCATCTTCTGTTTCATTTATTTCTGTTCTAACCTTTAGTATTTCCTTCCTTCTCCTAGCTTTGGTTTTAGGCTGTTCTTTTTTTCCAATAATTTAAGGTACAAAGTTAGGATTGTGGTTTGAGAGCTTTTCCTTTTTCTTTTATTTGACAGAGGGTCTTGTCACTTGCTGAGTTAGTCTCAAACTCCTGGACTTAAGCAATCTCCTGGACTCAGCCTTCCAAGTGGCTGGGATTATAGAACAGTGTCACTATGCCTGGCTGCTGCTGCTTTGTGTGTGTGTGTGTGTGCGGCAGGGGGTGAGGGAAGTTAGGGGAAATGGAGCCTAGCTGTGCCACCTAGGCTGGAGTGCAGTGGTGCAATCTTGGCCCACTGCAATGTCCTCCTCATAGGTTCAAGTGATTCTGCTGCCTCAGCCTCCCAAATAGCTGGAATTACAGGTGCCACCATGCCTGGCTGATTTTTATGTTTTTAGTAGAGATGAGGTTTTACCATGTTAGCCAGTCTGGTCTTGAACTCCTGACATAAGGTTATCTGTCTGCCTTGCTTTCCAAAGTGCTGGGGTTACAGGTGTGAGTCACTGCCCCTGGCCAGCTCTCTTTAATGTAATCATGTACAGCTATAAATTTCCCTCATAGCACTGCTTTTGCTGCCTCCCATAAGATTTGATACATTGTTTTATCTGAAAATACTTTATAATTTTTATTTTTCTTTGATCCATAGTTTTGTAGTATGTTGTTTACTTCCCATAGATTTGTGAATATTCCAGTTTTCCTTCTGCTATTAAGATTTCAGTCATTTAAAATGTATTAAATCTTGCTTTGAGGCCCAATATATGATATTTCCCAGAGAACATTCCACATATACTTTGAAGAATGTGTATTCTGCTGCTGGGTGAACTCATCTGTGTATGTCTGTTGGTCTAATTCATCTATAGTATTGTTCAAGCCCTCTGCTTCCTTCTTGATCTTCTGTCTGGGTGTTGTATCCATTACTGAAAGTGAGTTATTGGGCCAGGCACAGTGGCTCATGCCTGTAATCCCAGCACTTTGGGAGGCCAAGGCAGGTGGATCACTTGAGGTCAGGAGTCCAAGACCAGCCTGGCCAAGATGGTGAAACCCTGTCTCTACTAAAAATAGCCAGGTGTGGTGGCATACATCTGTAATCCCAGCTTCTCTGAGGCTTAGGCATAGGAATCACTTGAATCCAGGAGGTTGCAGTGACCTGTCTCATGCCACTGCACTCCAGCCTGGGCAACAGAGTCAGATTCTGTCTCAAAAAAAAAAAAAGTGACATGTTGAAGTCACCTACTGTTATCATAGAACTCTGTTTCTCCTTTCATTCTGTCAGTGTTTGCTTCATGTATTTAGGAGCTCTGAGGTGTGTTGCATGTACATTTATAACTGTTACATCTTTTTGGTGAATTGACTGTTATCTCTTAAAACAGCTTTAAACCTTAAGTCTATTTAGTCTGAGATTAGTCTACCTCCTCCTCCTTTTTTTGGTTACTATTTGCATGGAATATCTTTTTTCATCCTTTCACTTTCAACTAATGTGTAAGTCTTACAGTCTTTTGATTATAGAATTCATTTGCATTTTTAAAGACTGTTATCTGACGAAACTCACTACCCTGGTGGGTGGCTGTGCCATGAGGCCCACAGCCAAGGACTCAGTGAGCAGTTGCTCTGGGAGGACTCCAGCACACCATTTACGGGGCCTCCCGGTACCATTCTGTGGATTGTTTTCTGCATGGCTCATGGTTTGTTTTCTCATTTCCTTCCTTCTGCCTTCCTTTCTGTTAATTGATTTTTTGGTGTGACACACGTAGAATCCCTTCTCATTTCCTTTTGTGTACATTCTATAGATATTTTCTTTGTAGTTACCATGAGGATTACATCCTGAAGTTATAGCAATCGATTTTAAACTAGTAAGTTCAGTCACACACAAATACTCTACTCCTTGACAGCTCTGCCCTGTCCTATATTGTTGATGTTACAAAGTATATCTATATTTTAGAAAGAGGGTCTCACTCTGTCACCCCAGCTGGAGTGTAGTGGCACTGTCATAGCTGATTGTAACCTAAAGCCCCTGGACTCAAGCAATCCTCCATAGCTGAGATTACATGTGCATGCCACCATGCCTAATTTTTTTTATGAATTATATATTTAACATAGACTTATGGTTACACACCACTTTTAAATCCAATAAAATAATTAAAATCAGAGATATTAATCAAAATTACAATAATACAGGTCTTTATATGTGGCTTGAAATGTCCACCTAGTATCCTTTTGTTTTGACTTGAAGGACTCCCTTTAGTATTACTTACAGGGTAGGTCCCAATGTAATGAACTCTCTCAGCTTTTGTTTATCTGAGAATATGTTAATTTCTCTGGTTGGGTGTGAGGTGAGAGAATCACATGAAGTCAGGAGTTCAAGACCAGCCTGGCCAACATGGTGAAACCCCATCTCTACTAAAAATACAAAAATGTGGTGGCGGACACCTGTAATCCCAACTACTTGGGAGGCAGCACCACTGTACTCCAGCCTGAAGGACAGAGCAAGACCCTGTCTCAAAAAGATAATAAAAAGTGTCTTAATTTCTTCCTCTTTTTCTTATGAGAGTTCATAAGATGCCTTTATGTTGTAGCTTATAACCACCTTTTAATTTGTCCTTCAAAATGTAACTGTAATTGGTGACTGCTTTTCTTAAATACTTCACTGATGTCCAAGAGAGGGGAAGATTTTAGCCCTGGATTAAAAAAATAAATAAACCCAGCCAGACACGGTGACTCACACCTGTAATTTCAGCACTTTGGGAGGCTGAGGCAGGTGGATCATGAGGTCTGACATTTGAGACCATCCTGGCCAACATGGTGCAACCCTATCTCCACTAAAAACAAAAAAATTAGCTGGATTAGTGGCACATGACTGTAATCCCAGCTACTCAGGAGGCGGAGGCAGGAGAATTGCTGGAACCCAGGAGGCAGAGGTTGCAGTGAGCCAAGATTGTGCCACTGCACTCCAGCCTGGGTGACAAAGCAAGACTGTCTCAAAAAACAAAAACAAACAAACAAAAGACCCTAAGAGGAAGGGGGAGGACCTTAACTGCAGATAATACTCCATTGTTACACTGTGGCTATAAATCCTCTGAATTGCTTGTCCTCCTAGATGTTCTGTTGATGGCTGTAGGCACTGACAGTTTTGTATTTACACGGTCAGAACAATGAGTGCTTCTGCTTGATTCCCAGATTCTCCAAGCTTCCTGTGGAGCCACACCACCTCCTGTCTTAGCACTTCATGAGTCCAAGGCTGCTTCCCAAGAGGATCTGGTTGGTAGACCATGCTGAAATCACAACCTGGCCATTTGGATGTTCAACTAATACTTTATGCTGTGGAGTCCCTGGAACTCACCAATCTGTGCTGGAACTCACCGGAGCTCAGGTGTGTAGCACTACCTTGTTTCTCTATGACAGAGGGTGCAAATATTGTTCATGCAGTTATTTCCCATTTTTTACTTTGGAGGTTTTGTTTTGTGAGACAAGGGCTCACTCTGTAATGCAGCCAGGAGTATAATCATGGCTCACTGCAGCCTTGACTTCCCAGGTTCAATCCATCTTGCCTCAGCCTCCCAAATTACTAGGAATACAAGTGTGAGCCACTGCACCTGGCCTACTTTGGAGCTTTGAGTTCTTTATATATTCTAGAGATGAGTCTCTGGAGATGAGTCCTTGGTCTGACAGGGGGTTTGTAAATGTTTTCCCCAATCTGTAGCTTATTTTTCTATCTTTCTAATTAAGTCTTTCAGAGAGCAAAAATGTGGTCTCCCTTGCAAATACTCTGCCGCTGACACTGAAAAGTATGTAAATGAACATGTGGATATGTCCCTTGAATAAGGGTCTATTTGTGGTAAAGAGCTCTCTAAATAGATCAGTGCTGAGAGGTTATTTCATTAAGTCATAGTTGAGCTGGGTATAAACTCTGCCCTCATGCTTACTTTCTCTTACTGTGCTGTCTTCTGTTGCTGCTGGTGGGAAAGCAATTGTGAATATGTTCTTCCTTCTTTCCAAACTCCTCAGTAGCTTTTAGGATGTTTTGTCTTTTCTGCAATTTTGTTTTGATGAGTCTAGGTATGGATGAATTTATTGTATTGGGGATTGTGCCTCCTGACTCTAAAGGGTCCTAGGTCCTGTCTCTGTTTTCATTCTGAAAAATTTTTTTTTTTTGAGACAGACTCTCACTCTGTCACCAGAATGAGTACAGTGACAAGATCTCAGCTCACTGCAACCTCTACCTCCTGGGTTCAAGCATTTCTCCTGCCTCAGCCTCCTGAGTAGCTGGGACTACAGGCACACACATCTATGCCTGGCTAATTTCTGTATTTTTAGTAGAGATGGGGTTTCACCATGTTGGCCAGGCTGATCTTGAACTCATGACTTTAGGTGATTCACTGATCTTGGTCCCCCAAAGTGCTGGAATTACAGAGATGAGCCACCACACCTGGCCTGGGATTTCTTTGAGACATGTTGGATCCTCCCTTTGTCCTATTTTCCAATTGATCAATTTTCTCTTCTGCTATTGAGTTCTTTAAGTTTTAAATGTCTGTGAATGGCAGCCACTAACTCTGGCATCTGAAGCTCTTGGAAGTCCACTCCTCTTGTTGCCACTGACTTCTCTGCCCTTTTAGTGGGGCTTTGGCTGTGACAATCATATGCAGCACTGGCTGAAGAATCTTGTGTTAGAACTGAATTAGAGGTCCACCCTGGTAGTGGGGACAAACCCCCACACATTTGCTCACAGAAGTCACCTTCTGTGTTGATTTTTGCAGTATGAGAGCAGAGGGAAAACAGGCGCTGGGCATTTTCCCTAAATGGTGGTGGACATTCAAATTCCTAGTGAGGCTGGGCACAGTGGCTCATGCCTGTCATCCCAGCACTTTGGGAAGCCAAGGCAGGCAGATCACCAGAGGTCAGGAATTCATGACCAGCCTGGTCAACACAGCAAAACGTCATCTCTATGAAAATACCTGCCTGTATTTTTGGGAGGCTGAGGCAGAAGTACTGCTTGAACCTGGGAGGTGGAAGTTGCAGTGAGGTGAAATTGTCCCTCTACACTCCAGCCTGGGCAGTTCATAAATAAGAGATATAATTGACTCACAGTTCTACAGGCTGTACAAGTGCAGCTCCAGCATCTGCTTGGCTTCTAGTGAGGCCTCAGGAAGCTTACAATCATGGCAGAAACAGGAGTAGGTGCAAAGAGAGGGAGGAGGTGCCAGGCTCTTTATAAACAAACTGCTTTCATGTTAACTAATAGAGCAAGAACTCATGCTTCACCAAATGGAGGGTGCTAAGCCATCCATGAGGAATGTACTCCCTCAAACAAATATGAGATTTGGAGGGGACACACATCCAAGCTGTGTCAATGTTTTGTTTTGACTCTTAGCTCCTTGAATGACAATTATTTGTCCTCCCTGACAAGGGAGAGAGATGAGTTTTCCCTCCAGCTGGAAGGCAGATGCCAGACAGGGGGCAGAGTGCCAGCCAGCTAGGGCACCTTACCATACTGTGGAGGAGGGTTAGGGGCATGAAGCTGCAGGCACACAGGTGGATGTAGGCGGCCACCAGAGTGCAGGCACGCTGGATCTCCTGGGTGCCACAGGGGTCCTGCACATACAGGCTGAGGAATGGTGCAGGGTCCACGTGAAATCACGATCCCCTAGTCACTGTCCCTGGTCACTGTACCCTGGGGAGTGGCATGGAGGAGGAGACTCACCACCACCCAGAAGCAGTTCCCCAAGCTGGAATGAGGGTCCTGGAAGAAGGCCGAGCAGGTGGAGCTCTGTCCTGGGCAGGCCTGCTGAGTCTTCTTGGTGGCCCTGCAGTCACCATCCACCTGGCAGGACAGACACAAGACTCAGGCCTCCCGCTGGACCATGTGGCTCCCCCACATACATCGGCCTCAGCAGGAGACTCCCCCTTGCTGAGCTCTGGGCCTGCAAAGACCTCTGCAGAGCCAGCAGGCCACCTGCCTCTCCTGGGAGTCTGCAGTGAGGAACCCTCAAGAGCCTCAGCTGGAGGGAGGAAGCGCAGGTGCACCTGTTCACCAGGCCAGGCTGAGCTCCTCCATGCTATTTGCCACAGAGCCATCTGGTAACATCAGCTCATTGCCTGCTTCATTGTCACTGGTGCCCAGAAGGCCAGTGGATATGCCTGTGGGGAGGAGGGAAGCTGAGGAGATCCTGAGAGCCTGTGATTCTCCCCCAGGTGACCTGTATGAGGGATGAGCCTGAGACACACTGAGGAGTGGTAGAATCCAGCCACCTCCACTCCGGACTCCTGGAGCCCAGGGCTGTAGCTCCAAACCCTCATCAGAGGAGGGAGAGAAAGCACAGGGACTAAGGACAGTGTGTGTCACCCTGTCCCCTCCCCACTTCCTCAGCTCTAGTGGCCAGAATCCAGGCCCATCCTTTTTATTCCTTGGCAGAGGGACCACAGAAGGGCCAACTCCACACTAGGGCTGTGTATCCCAGGGATGGGGCATAAAGCCCTGGGCCTCAGTGCCATCATCTCAACCACAGTCTCCCCCTGCAGCCCGGGGACCTATCTCACTGGAAGCTGAGAATGGTGCATCCCAAAGAGGCTCTTGGTGGTGGGGTCAACCCTGCTGGTGCCCAGACTCACTGTGGTGCCAGAGACCCAGAATCAGTTGCAGAAGCCGGTGGGCATGTCACAGGAGACAGAGACTTGGTCCTCACTGGCCAGCTCAATCCTGGGGATGTCCCTCCTTGTCATGGCAGGAGGAAGCTGGAGGTCTAGACAGCTCTCCCCTGGCAGGGAGCAGTTAGTTGTACAGCCTATGGGCCAGAGCAGGTGCGCAGGAGGGCTGACCCACAGATGGGACAAGCTTGAAAGGGCCGTCCCCCAGGTGACCTGCCACAGGCACAGGTCTCTGGGGGAAGCTATGGCCTCTCCTCCTCACCTGCAGGCTGGGGTAGAAGATCAGGGTCATGTGGTTCAGCTCCACAGTCAAGGCCGTGAGCCCCAGGCTTGTCCAACTCAGCATCGGGGGAACGTGTTGTGATCAAAGTCTTGGGCCAGAAGGATGCTGCTACACTGGGTGCTGAGGTCCCACACCTGGCTGTCAAAAGTCACCATGTGCTGGGCCCTGGCCACCAGGGCATGGTCTGGGGAGAAGCAGCCCCAGAGGCAGGTTGAGTGGAGCCAGTTCCACCCACTGCAGTGGGAGCCCAATGCCTGCTGGGCACCCCATGCCTAGAGCCCCGGCTTAGCCTACCCCGAGGCCAGGAGTCCCTGTTGCCTGGCGCAGCAGCTAGAGGCCCAGCGATCCCCGACCAGCTTCAGGATGACATGAGCTGAAGGGCTATGGCCAATTCAGCCCTAACAAGGCATGGGGTCCTGAGACCCACTACAAAAATGCTGTGCTAAGTAACAAAGCCTGGCTCAGCGGCCATGTATTCTATGCTTCCATTTACACCAGATGTCCAGAGCAGGCACAGCCATGGGCATAGCAGGCAGACTGGTAGCTGTAGGGTTTCATTTTAGGTTGATAAAAATGTTTTAAAATCGATTGTGGTGAGGCATGCACAACTCTGAATAAACTAGAAGCCTCTGAATCATGTACTCAAAATTCACAGATCAGCAGGGCACAGTGGTGCTAAGACATCCCAGTGCTTTGCTGGGAAGAAGCAGGAGGATCACTTGAACCCAGGAGGTCAAGGGTGCAGTGAGCCAAGGTCACACCACTGCACTCCATGACAACAGAGTGAGACCTAGTCTCAAAAAAACAAACAAAAAAAACTAGGTCATACAAGTCATCCATTTAATCTCAAGGAAGCTACTGGGGGAAAAAAACATTGACTGTTTAAGTGGATGGCCAATGGCTCCCTCAAACATGACAGCAGTGTCCTGCAGACCTGCACTCTTCAGGGTAGGGAAGAGATGGCCTGTGAAGGAGCAGGTCTGACCAGCCCAGCCAGCTAGGCCCCTGAGCTGTGTCTTGGGGGTGCTCATGCCCATGGCAGGGAAGCACCATCTGTGGTGCACCATCAGGCACCTGATGGCCAGGGCCAGCATCCCAAGGGAGGCACTACCAGCCCTGTGGTCAGCTGTCAGAACTGAGGGGCACAGAGAAGCCCATGGTCACACACACACAACTTGAAGGCCAGGCTGTTTACTACAACATCAGCGTGCTGCGTAGACATGACTGTACTCAGGCTTCTAGGGAGCCCTAGGCCTCCATGTGAGTCTCACACAGATAAACCACTTGTTGCCATGCCTGGGTACCGTGGCTCCCCCACGGACATGAGGGGCTCCCTTGTGCATTAAGAACCGTACATGCCCCTTACCCATGTGAGCGAGCAACGTTGTTACCTGCATTTCACAGTGGAGGAATCTGAGTCCACAGAGGTTAGCAGATTCACCTGAACCACATGCAAGCTCCCCAGGAGCCCAGAGCCGGTCATCCCAGGATGGTCCTTGGCTGCAGGTCACCCCCGACTGGTGAGTCTGAACTCAATTAGTGCCCTTCCCACTGTAATGGGAGGTCTGCCTTCTACTCCAGCAGCGCCCACAGGGTGGGAGCTGGCCTGAAGCCCTAAACTGCCCACTATACTCCTCTGCTGGGCCAGGCCTTATATTCTGGACAAAAGCAGGATGTGCAGCCTCAGCCCTAATCCCATAGGAACTTGGGAAGTCCAGTAAGTGCTGGGCCTGGCACTGTGATTCCATGAGCCTCTGCAGGCTTCCCTGAGCCCCCACAGTACCTGGCCCTGTACAGCCCTGCTGCTGTGCTGGGAGTTCAGGGGGCTCCCAGGGAGTAGGGCAGCATAGCCCGGGGAAGGACTCACACTCCCAGGGCCCCTGCAGCAGGCGGCATCTGAGCCAATAGAACTCGGCCAGCATGTTGGCCCCAGACAACTCTCACAGCAGCTTCTCCTCCACCAGGTAGCTGGTCACCTGGGCCACGTCCAAGGGCTCGTCCCTCCCAGGCAGCAGCAGCATCACCACCGAGTAGTTACTAGAGGGAATGCATAGGAAAAAATCACTGTGTCTGGCCAAGGCTTGCTTTCTTTGGCTGCAGAGGTGGAGCTCACAGGTCCACAGGAAGAGCTCTGCCGTGGAGAGCATGGGGGTCCTTGTTCTAGGAAATCCCATAATCAGGTGGAGGATAACAGAGGCCAGTATGACAGTGGAGGTGGTGGGTGAGGCAGTGACAGAAACAAGCTGCCTTATTTTGTGGACACAGATGTCTGACGTCATGCCTGATCTGCCCCCTGGGTTTTGGGCAGCATGGGGCCTGTGTGTGGGGATGCTGAGGGCAGGAGCTGGAAGGTGTAGGAAATTGTTTTTTGAGACAGAATCTGATTGTTTCCCAGGCTCCAGTATAGTGGTACTATCTTGACACTGCGACCTCTGCCTCCTGGGTTTAAGTGATTCTCCTGTCTCAGCCTCTGGAGTAGCTGGAACTACATGCACTCACAGCCATGCCTGGCTAATTTTTGTATTTTTAGTAGAGTCACGGTTTCACCATGTTGGCCAGGCTGGTCTCGAACTCCCGACCTCAAGTGATCTGCTCAAAGTGCTGGGATTACAGGCATGAGCCACTGTGCCCAACCAACAGGTCTAGGAAATGTCTACACTTGAGGGGAGGAGTGGAACTTTCTCAATATGGAGTAGGGTCAAGCTTGTGAGATCTGAATGATCGAGGAGATCTCAGCTGACGTGGGGGTGTAGTGCAAAGAGGAACACTGCACACTCTGTTGTTGATGGGCCAGTGGAGGGGGTGTAGGGGCAGATGGCCTCACTTCCCTTCTAGGGAGCCCAGAGGCCCTGCAGCTGGTGGCAGGAAGCAGCCTCAATGCCTCCTTGCCAGTTGAATCCATTTTTTGGCACCCCCACCAGATCCCACTCACCAGGTAGGTGAATAACCAGGCAGGTGATTCTTCAGCCAAGCCAAGCCCTGCCCTGGGAGCTCTTCCCTTCCTCAGCCTACATTCTGACTGCAAGGTGGCAGGAGCAGGAACTTGTATTACATGGAGTCTTTCCTCCATGATGCAGGTTTAGTCCCTATTCTACAGCTAAGGAAACTGAGGCACACAGAGCTGATGCAGAGGAATCCCAGTTAGAGGCAGAGCTGGAGTACAGATGCTGTGCAAGGCCACCAGCATGGAAGGGGGCTGCCCCCCTGCCTGGAGCCTGGTTCCTGGTGGGTCTCATGCCTGTGAGGGAAAAGGATACTGGGCCCCCAGGCCCCTGCTCTAGACTGGGTTCTCCACTTCTATCCACCACCCCTGTCTTCTCAACACAGGGACCAAAGGGGCTTTTTGAAGTAAAAGGGTGACCACATCCTTCCTAGGTCAGAGCAGAAGCCAGAGTACTCCCCTCAACCCCTCAGCCTTGGGACCTCCCAGTCCCTCTCGGTTGCATTAGCCCCACCACCTTGCTATTCAAATGGGCCAGGCATGGTGGCTGATGCCTGTAATCCCAGCACCGAGTCTCTGGAGCCCAGGATTCTGAGACCAGCCTGGCTAATATAGTGAAACCCTGCCTCTACTAAAAATACAAAAATTAGCCAGGTATGGTGGCAAATGCCTGTAATCCCAGCTACTTGGGAGGCTGAGGCAGGAGAATCACTTGAACTCAGGAGGCGGAGGTGGCAATGAGCTGAGATCACACCATTGCACTCCAGCCTGGGTGACAGAGCAAGACTCCATCTCAAAAAAAAAAAAAAAAATGGTGATTACAAAACAAAAGCAAGGAAATGTGACAGAGCAGAATGGCCTGCTTAAGAGGTGATGCTCAGGCTCCCTGCAGGGAGCTGTGCACACCCTGCTGTAGATGATTTCTTGTGCTTCGTGTCTGTCTCTGAGTAAAACTGAACTTCCTGAAGGCAGGGGTCGGCCTTGCCCACTGTGCTCCTCTGCAGCAGCTCCTAAAATCCTGCCTGCACTAGGACCATGCTCACAAGGTCTCTATGGAGTGAGGAAGAAACCCCAGCTTCCTATTCTGTGAAATGGGGAGTGAAGAACCTCTATGTAGGGTGTTCAGAGGAGTCAGTAAGTCAGAGCGTGTAGAAGCATTCAGCATTGTACCTGATATGTGTCAGGAACACCGGATGCGCCACTTCCAACCCTGCGTTACTTGGCTGTGAGGCCGTACAGGTCCAGCAGGGGTTTGCAGAGCTTCTTCAGTGGCCATGAGAACGTGGCCTCGGCCCAGGACAGCATCTAGTGGGCCACCTGGAAAGGGAGGGGACAGTGAGAGCTGGCTCGGTCATCCTCAATTGCCAGCCATGCCCCATCCTTGCTCTCACTCACCAGCTCCAGGGCACCTTTCATGGCCCCCAGGGCCATCCTGATGGGCCTGGACCCCCCCATTGCCTGGCATCCCAGGCACCCAAGCCTACAGCCACCACATGGCCTCCTCTGCCCGCTCCAGCCACACCTCCTCCAGGGGCCAGTGTCACCTCCAAGTAGGCATCCTTCAGTGTGCCCAGGGGCTTTGGAACGGGCAGCCACCACCCACCATGAGGCCTCTGGGCAGCTCAGAGGCCCAGCCTAGGCCTTGAGGAGATAGGGCCTGTTCCTGGAATTAAGATGAGAGAGGGAAAGGGGGAAAAGGAATAGAGCAGCAGGCACTGGAGATTGCAGGCGAGTTGTCACAGCAGAACTGAGCCACCTCTACAAGGCCTGCTCATAGGCTGTCTGGGAACTTGGATTGGGGGAGGGTTCCCACCAATCCTAGAAGTGGTACAAGGCTCTCTGCACCTGAACTGTTTGTACAAACATGGTTTATGCTGAACCCCTGCTTGCCTCCCAGAAGTCTGACAGTGTGGTCCATCTCAAGCAGCACCTGCCAATGTGGCAGTCCCCACTAAACATCCTGGGTGACATAGTGCTGGGACAGCCAAGTGCATCCCATGTGAAAGCACTGGGACTGAGCTGTGAGGCCGTCTGCCCTGGGCCCCTTCCCTGCAACGACACTCCTGCCTCCTCTCACTGTAGTCAATCACAGCCGTGAACAGCAAAGTGTGCTGAGTCCTGGAGCACTCTTTGAAATTCACTGCTCTTTGGGTGGCCACAGGACTCTGGCATAGCAAGAATGCAGAGGTGACATTCAACAGCCAGTCAGAGGGATGCCCACCTTGGCGCTGGGCAGGGTATTAGCCCCAGATGGTGGAGAGGCCACAAGTTCCTAGTCCTGCCAGGAGGGCAGTCGGGGTGCCTGCTGTGAGCATTTAATGACCACACAGCCACAGAGAGCTCATCGTGGAACCAGAAAGCGACCCTATGGCAGTGAGCTGCATAGAAACAAGGCTGTACACTCAAAAGAAAGCAGGTGGAAGACTGAAGAAAGCTAGGCAGCAGGCATAAGAGATATTAGCTTGGAGACTTTGTAAGAATGAGACAGCAGACCATGAAAAAAAGGTTGGGAAAGGCACGGTGGCTCACATTTATAATTGCAGCAATTTGGGAGGCTGAGGTGGGCAGATCACAAGGTCAAGAGATCAAGACCATCCTGGCCAAAATGGTGAAACTCCATCTCTATTAAAAATACAAAAATTAGCCAGGCATTGTGGTGCATGCCTGTAGTCCCAGCTACTCAGGAGGCTGAGGCAGGAGAATCACTTTAACCCAGGAGGCAGAGGTTGCAGTGAGCCGAGATCGTGCCACTGCACTCCAGCCTGGTGACGGAGCGAGACTCCATCTCAAAAAAAAAAAAAAAAAAAAAAAAAAGCCACCACCACTGGCAGGACTGGATGTGAAAAGGGGAAAAAAATGTACAAGAGGAAATCTGTGCTGTAGAAGAACCACTGCCCGTTCAGCTGCCGAGCACACCATCATTCCTAACTCAGCAAAAGAACTCACCCTCCGAGAAAAACAAAAAGTAATCTGCTATTTCCAAAATGCATTTTTACAGTTGGAAATCTGTGTTTCCCAAGCCCTCCTTCCAGTCCTTGGCACTGTGACAAATGTTTCTCACCCCTGGGGATGTGGGGCTGGAGATACAAAAGGGAAAGTCACCAATGCTGAGTTTCAGTTGCCTGCATCCTTGCAGCCAGGGCCAGAGGGCCATGAGGGGTTCTCTAGCTCCCACCGTCCATGCTGGACTCACCAGGCATGGCTCTGCTGCAGTGGCTGGGCTCACCTCCATGAAGTGATTGCTCAGGGTGGGCCTGAGTCATTCTTGAAGGTCTGGCTGACACAGAGATGCCTCTTGCTGCTCTTGTCCCAGTGCTTCCCATAGCTTGTCTCTAGTTCAAGGGATTCTCCTGCCTTAGCCTCTGGAGAAGCTGGGATTACAGGTACCTGCCACTAGGCCTGGCTAATTTTTGTATTTTTAGTAGAGATGGGGTTTCACTATGTTGGCCAGGCTGGTCTTGTACTCCTGACCTCGTGATTCACCTGCCTCAGCCTCCCAAAGTGCTGGGATTACAAGCGTGAGCCACTGTGCCTGGCCTCCCTTCCTCCCTTCCTCCCTCCCTCCCTCCCTTCCTTCTCTTCATCCCTCCCTCCCTCCCTTCCTTCGCTTCCTTTTCTTTCTTTCTTAGACAAAATCTCACTCTGTTGCCCAGGCTGGAGTGGAGTGGCACCATCTTGGCTCATTGCAACCTCTGCCTCCTGGGTTCAAGCACTCCTGGATGAATAGACATAAGATTGAGGCTGCAGTGCCAGCCCTGAATCCATCCTATATGGCTATGCTATTGGGAGCAAGTTCATCTCTTTGGGGAGGAGCTCAGGGTACTCAGATCACCACTTGCCTGACTCTGGTGCTCTTTCTGGATGTCCCACCTGGCCTGGGCACCCACCTTGTGGCTGAAGGCCAGGATCTGTGTGCGGTGGAGCTCGTGGCCCAGCTCCAGTCTGTAGGCGCCGTCTGAGCTGCTCTGTCTGCAGCCTCTCGCTGGTGCTGTACTCGTGCACTAGCTGCTTTGTCTGAGCTGTGAGGATCGATCAAGAGAGCCCTGCCCTCCTCTGCCAGGCAGCCCTCCACCAGGGCTCCAAGAGGAGAAGGGCCCAGCCTAGCCTGGCCTCAGCCATGTCCCCCCCGCCCCGGCCCTGTGCTCTGCTTCACCTGTCACTCCATTAGAACCTGTCCATGGGAGGTCTTAAGAGATGGATGAATGTCCCCTCAACAGACACATCTTTTTTTTCAATGAGCAGGTACTAAGTCCTACTCAGGACCCACAGAATGACTAATGGAAAATCCTGTGGTGACAGCATATCTTAGCTCGCAGAGCCACAGCC
>PVKP010041675.1:0-18587 GCA_004027715.1 Plecturocebus donacophilus | reverse complement strand
AGGACTTGAACTCAGACCTGGAACAACTAGACTTAACAAATATTTACAGAACTCTCCTCCCACAAATCCACAAAACATACATTTTTCTCAGTATCACATTATACCTATTTTAAAAATGACCACAGAACTGGAAGTAAATCACTCCGCAGCAATTGCATAGCATTTCACAGGTTTAAATAAAATATTGGTTGGCTGCTTATTTGTTATTTTCATCCCCTATTCCTTCTTGTCTCCATTGTTAAACACAATTATTGACATAAAAGAGGTTTTTAATACCCATTTTTAGACTGTATTCTAGCCTGGGCAATAAAACAAGAATCCCATTCTCTCTCCCTCTTTCTCTTCCTCTTTCTTTCTCTCTTTCATTCTTTTTTTTCTTTCTTTTGCTGTTTCTTTCTTTCTCCTTTTCTCTCTTTTTCTGAAATCTCTTCCCCTTTCTTTTTCTTTTTTTCTTTCTTTTGCTGTTTCTTTCTTTCTCCTTTTCTCTCTATTTCTAAAATCTCTTCCTCTTTCTTTCTCTCTTTCATTATAAAAAAAAAGAATTATACATTTGTTATTACATATCAAGCTGTTTCACCTTATTTTGTAGATAACTACCTTTTAACTTTGGAATAAACTGCCTAATAAATGGATTCCATGGAGCCAGCCTTTTCTAGGTAGAGGGAAGCAAAGTACTATCAATAGTGAAAATATATGAGCTTCAAACAATTGCATGATTGGATAACTAAGATATCATAAGTCTTGAAAAACTTACAATTTTAGTTTAAATGTTTATTTTGCATTAACATTGTGGCCACAATTTTTTTCTGCCTTTGAGACGGAGTCTTCCTCTGTCACCCAGGCTGGAGTGCAGTGGCACAATCTTGGCCTCACTGAAACCTTCGCCTCCCAGGTTCAAACGATTCTCATGCCTCAGCCTCCCAAGTAGCTGGGATTACAGGCACGCACCACCGTGCCCGGCTAATTTTTGTATTTTTAGTAAAGACAAGGGTTTCACCATGTTGGCCAGGCTAGTCTTGAACTCCTGACCTCAAGTGATCTGCCCACCTCAGCCTCTCAAATTACTGGGATTACAGGCATGATCCACCACACCCGGCCCACAATGTTTTGTTTTTGTTGTTGTTTGTTTTTATCTAAATCAACCATAAAGTGTAAATATCTGTTCTTCTTCAATATTACACAGATCAACGAGCACCGTAGCTCCCAATCAAATTTAATAACGAGTTTAACTACATTATAAGAGCAATGAGGTTTGGGGATCATTTGATTTTTAAAAAATGGAAATATTACAAGGGATCCAAAACATTTTCCCTTCAAAGGAAAGTACTACTTTCCTAAGGCTTCATAATAAAGTATTCATTCTCTATTCTATCCACCTTCCCCAAATCACCATTTTCTTTAATGGCTTTGGAGGCCAGCTTTTAACTCTTAAATGTCTAGCCAGGTTTGAAATAACTGAATCAAACATTTATTCATGGGGCTTAATGCAAAGGTGTTAAATCAGAGTTTCAGAACTGAAATTCAGAATCAACATTTTAGAACTAGAAATGTTTGATTTTCATTTTCTAGCATATATGTTGTAGGGTATATTTTAAACATGAATGTTCTCCTGATTGTGACATTTAAGGGTAAATTACGAAATAGCAACACTGCTGTTGGAGATATTTCCCATAAAATCTTCATGGCATCTGTTTTTGTGTATTTCAAAGACTATAGTTGTTTCAACATTATCATTAAAGATTCCTGGACCTAAAATTTTTTAAGATGATCTGATTAGATTAGCATAAAAACACATGAAACATTCAATGAATCAGAATGCTTACACAGAATTATAGCAATTATGTTACTTCAGATCTAGTATCTTTCAGTGAATTATTTTACATTTGACTGTTCAAACAAGATGAAAAGATATTTTCTGAGAAATTTTAGAGAAGACATTACAATTTAAAACATTTTAAATGACCTTTTGTTGTCTGCTTTTTCTGATTACAAAAGTGGTACACACTGATTCAGAAAATTTAACTTAAAACACGGGAGTGATATCTAAGGCAAAAAATAGAAAGAACGAACGTTCTCTGTCATTTCCACCCTAAATAACCACTCAAAACAGTATTTCAAACTCAGGCTACCAGAGGTTAGTTGGAAGAAGCTTAAGCAGGGAAGTGTTTTAATTAAGGCCTTCTTGATGAGACTATCTATAAAGCAACTGTAGCATGGGGACAAAAATGCTTCTTAAAAAAAAATAAAATGAAAATTATTTTATATTCACTTAACACATTAAAATATACTCTATTACTTGAGGAGTTATTACCTATGACAATGCTCTTCATATTGAGTATATCAATTGATAATTTATTTAGCATAGCCGTCTCTTCAAGCATTAGCATTTTGCTTAAAACACCTAGAATACACTTTTGTTTCAGTGTAATTTTTAACATGATGTAGGAATTTTGCAAATAAAATTTCCATCATAAATAACAGTAGAGTCTGGGAAAATGTCTAGATCTTGGGAATCATGGGGATCTATTAGTAATTGCTTTGAAGCTAGCTTCACCTTTTTCTGGCTTCATTTCTTTATTTAGTAAATGATAATATTGTTATCTGCCGTAGCAGCTTATAAGAGTGTTATATGTAGCAAGCAAATAAATAATATATAGGGGAGTGTTTTGAAGTTATTTTAACAAAATATCCTGAATAACTATAGCCCTCCTTTTCATTTTAATTGCAATGTTGGTGATGTTAGGTTAGTTACCTGGAGCAAGCATTCTAATTGCTAATTTCATTATGCAAATCTAAAAACTTAGAGCAAATATCTTTGGAGTATAATTACCCAGGAGATAAGAACTGGTATTTTTTCTCAACATGCATACCCGTATGAGATATAAGATAAACACAAGATCGCAGGGAGCCAGCAGACATTGGGTTGAGTTTATGCCATGCCACTTAGTAAATATGAACTTAGGCAACACATTAGAGCCAGGTGTCTTAATTGCTTCATATTAAAAATAGGAATAATAACACTTTTCCAAACTATCTCAAAGAAGTAGTAGAAGGTGTAAATGAAGTAATGTGTGTGAAAGCTCATTGTAATCTCTAAAGCTCAACCCCAATATAAGGTATTATAAATTAGATACTGTGACCTGACTAGAATGTGAAGTAGCACTGGAAGTTAGAGAGGAGGAGATGGGGTGTTCTGAATAAAGGCAGTAAATAAATTCACTCAGTGTACAAACTTTCCCTTTTCTCCACAAAAACAATCAAACTCAAAGAAGCAGAGGAGAACGGTGGCTAGCAGAGGCTAGGGAAGTGGGAGATGATGGATAAATAAGATTTCTTTTCCCTTACATTGAGATATATTGCACATCATGGTGAATATAGTAAATATTAATGTATTATACATATCAAAATTGCTGAGAGTAAATTTCAAATGATCTCACCACAAAAAAATAACTATTCGAGGTGATGGATATATTAATTCACTTGATGTAATTATTCCACATGTATTCAAAAATCATAACACCGATCTCTACACAGTAAAAATAAAGTACTGGTGCACGTAACAATATGGATGTTGGGGAGAACAAAAGAAGAAGCCAGGCAAAAAAGACTATGTACTGTATCATCCCATTTTTGTAAGATTCAAAAGAAGGCAAAACCAAGACCTAGACAAAGGTACCAGAATAGCGGTTACCCTGGGAAAGGGGGTTGGTTGGAGGAGATTGGATTGCAGGTTGGAGTTAAGCAAGAAACCTGAGAGGAAACTTTCTGAGGTGACAGAAATTTCCAAGGTCTTCATGGAAGCTGTGATAGCATAGTGTATGCATACGATTATTGCATTGTACCTTTGAAGATTAATACACTCTACTGTTTATATATCTCGATAAAAAGGTAAAAGCAATAATAAATTTAAATAAAAAATAATTTTAAAAAGCTAAGCATAACTTATAATAAAAAATTATAACACCATTTTATACTCCATAAATATATAGAAGCATAATTTGTCAATTTAAAATTTAAAAATAAAAGTTAAAAAAATAAAAAATAAAAAACAATGAATTCATTCAAGAGAGAAAATCTCAAATGGAAGTATCCCTTGATTTGGCATTTTACTGGAAAAAAAAAAATAGAGACATTACTAAAAGAAATAATTGCTGCTGGCAATTCCCAAACTCACCTATAATCATTGGAGAGGTATGGACATTAAGAAATAACAGGATTTCTTTTTTTTTTCAGATTTAGAGTGGAAAATGAACTCAGGGTTATTTTCTAGCTCAATAATGTATGATTCCTCCATTTCTGTTTATGTAACAAATACCAAATAGCGACTGCCTACTGATATTTCTACTAGGATGTCTCGTCGACTGCTCAAAATTTAAGGTCTGAAACAGAGCTCTTCATTTCTCTTTTAAACATATTCCTTGTACTGTATCTCCCATATATGCAACAGCTATACCTCCACGAATTTTCTCAGCAAATTCTCCTTTTGTTCTTCTTTCCTTCAACACCAACCTCCACCTTCTACTTCTAAGACATAGCCTGAATGTGACTGCTTCTCTCTGTGCCTCCTTACTACCCAAACCTTTGCCCAAACCACAGCATCTTCCTTAAAAGTCTGACCATTTCTACTATGGATCTCCTTCATTCTATTCTTCACAAAGCAGACAGAATTATGCACATTAAAAAATTGCTTTCAGTAAACATTGAACAGAAAAAGAAAAAGAAATCCATGGAAATTATAATCATTCTATGATTATGTTATACACTGAATGGCTATGCTTCCCCAAAATTCATATCTTGAAATCCTAACCTACAGAGTTATGGTATTAGAAGGTGGAACTTTTGAGAGAAAATTAGGCAATGAGGGTGGAACCCTCATGAATGGTGGGATTAGTGCCCTTGTAAAAAGGGCCCCAGCGAGCTTGCTCACTTTTTCTGCCAAGTATTCAAGGGGAAGCCCACTTTCTGCAACCTGGAAGAGCACTGTCACTAGAACTGACCATGTTGGTATCCAGATCTCAGACTTCCCAGCCTCTTGAACTTTGAGATATTAATGTTTGTTTTTTAAAATATCCAATTTATGGTATTTTGTTATAGAAGCCCAAGTTGATTAAGACAAATAATCATCTATGTGCCTACCACCCAGGTTAAGAAAAAGAACATTGCTTCTTATGTTTTTTCTTCTGATCCCATACTTTTTCTTCTGACTCTAAGGTAACTCACTAGCTTGATATTTGGGCTTATTGTCCCCTTTCATTCATTATAGTTTCACTACATCTTTGTTGCTTAGGTTGCCTGTTTTTCTATTTTTTTCACATAGAATCATATACTGTACATTCTTCTGTAACTTCCATTTTTTGCTCTCCTGAAATTCATCCATGTTGTTGTGCGTAATTATAAACCATTCTTTTTCACTGCAGCAAAATACTCATATACAGTGTGAAAATATCACAAGGCATTTGTACATTCTACTGTTGATAGACATTTGGGTCAAAAATATTTTTTTCTATTTTAAACAGTCCTGCTTTGTGCATTTTGTGTAAGAAGTTTTATAGAATGGGTTTTTTAACTGCTCCAGGGACTTTTTTTGGAAATCTGGTAAAGCTTATTGGCTTCCTTTACAGATTAAGTTTTTAAATGCACAGAATAAAACAATAGGATTATAAAAGACACCAATTATACTGAAATATGGTTATAAAAATGTTAAATTTTTATATAGTATTAAATATCTTTCTTTATGAATCTGTTAAATAACAAGATCTAGGGGTAGGTCGAATAACTTTCCTGGTTTTGAAGTAGTAATTAAAGGATATTTACACTCAATTATCTTCAATAGTTGTAATGTGATACAAAAATATTTTCGTTTCTTGGTGACAAAGTCACTGGTACTGCTAAGACTGCTGTGATTTGTTACCTACATTCACAAACAAATGAAATAAATAAAGTAAATGGTAGATTTCATTTAAGGACTAGAAATAAAGAAGCAATTTTTTTCCCATTCAAGTTCACATGGCCTTTACATTCTAACTTTATGGATTTTAAGATCAGAAACCTTTATTCTATGTTATATTCCTACTTTGCTTAGGTTATGGAAGTGGAAAAAAAAGGGAAAAAATAGGGTACATTCCTAGAAGAGAAATTGTTTTATAGTAGTATGAGCATCTTATATAGATATTCAATGCTGTTGTGCCTATTTATACATCTGTCTCAGTCCATTCATTCTTTTATAAGAAAACACCTTAGACTGGGTAATTTACAAAAGGCATAAATTCATTGTTCACAATTCTGGAAGCTGGGAAGTCCAAGAACAAGTCATCAACAGATTAAGTGTTGGTACTTCCATCCTGTTGTCAAGATCAAGCCCTTGGTGAGGGCTTGCTCTATGCTTCAAAGATGGTGCCTTTTAGCTGTGTCCTCACATGGTAGAATGGCAAAGGGGCTAATAAGCTTCCTCAGGTTTCTTTTCTAAAGGCACTAATTCCATTCATGAGGACAGAGTCCTCCTGACTTAATCACCTTCTAACATTTCCATCTTGTAATACCACATTGGAGATTAGGTTTCAACATAATGAATTTAGGCAAGAAACATTCAGACCATAGCAACACTCACTAGCGGTATTTGAGTTCCCACTGATCCATATGTTAGTCAGCATTTGATATTAACATATTTCTTAATTTTGCCAATCTTATTAGTATAAAATATTATTTCATTACATTTGTATTTAGCAATATTCTCTAGTTAATGCTGAGACTAATCATATTTTCATATGCTTATTGGCTATTTGGGTTTCCTCTTCCATAAGGTGCTTGTTAAGGTCTTTTGTTCATTATTTTTTTCTTCTAGGTTTGTCTTTTGCTTAATTCAAAGGAATTCTATATATATGTATGTGTGTATATATATATGCATATATATGACATTAATTCCTTCATATATATTGTATGAGCCAAATACTTGGCTCTCTTTTTTGTCTTGTCTTTTTTTCTCTCTCTTTATGTTGCATTTTGAATAGATATTCTTAATTTTAATGTGGTTGGGTTTATTAGATTTTTACTTTATGATTAACAAGTTTTGTGTCACATTTAAGAAATTATTACTTCCCACATGGTAATAAAGATATTCTCCTATATTGTGTTAAAACGCTTTCTGGTTTAGAATTAAGAATATTTTGTAGTTTAGAATTAATTTTAGTATGTCGCATGATGTAGCAATCCAATTCATTTTTTTCCCACATGTTTAACCAATGGTCTCAACTACATATTGTGAAATCTGTTTTTCTTTCCTACTGATAGGATTTTCATAAAATATTTTCAGTCACAGATATATCTGTTTCTAAAATCTCCGCTCTGTTATTTTAGTTAACTTATCTATTCTTGCACTAAGACTAAAAAGCCTTATTTTACATTTATGATCATTATAGATTGTTCCTCTTTGGCAATATCTTGGCTATTGATTAAACAACTAAGGTTCTTTCCATGGCTTGCCTCTGGGATCCTCAAAACATGGCTAGAAGATGAGAAGAAAGTATAGAGGGTGTAGAAAAGGCATACCGACTCCTACCTGATTTGGAATAAAAGTGACATATCATTTAGTCTTGCGTTTGATTGTTGAGAATAGTCACATGGGCCCACCTAGGTCCACCTGGTAGGCAAAGGTAGTTTCTTATTGCACAGAAAAAAGGAAATTATTTCAGTGACTATCTGGGCTATTACCTAGGAAAATTTTACATCTGACTAATTAACTGTGCTGTAAATGTTTGTTAGAGCTTTCTGGTCAAAACTTTTAGGATTGAAAACTTTTAATAGAAATACTAAAAATTATTGATTCAATACTTAAATAATTATTGCATTATTTCAGTTACTTCTTCAGTCAGGATTGGCAAATTATGCACTCTAGGAACTTTTATATTTCCTCTGAGTTTTTATTTATTTTTATGAAGTTTATAATAGTTGAATTTAATCCTTATAATGTCTGTAACATCTATACTTATGTTTTCCTTCTCATTCCTAATCTTATTTATTAGTATCCTCTTTCTTTTTTTTCCATATTGGTCTGCTAGGATCTTTGTCACTTTTACTTACTTTTTTTCAGGGAACCAAATTTAGAAAGTTAGAATTGTTACGTTTTTGTCTTGAAGTTAACATTTTATCATTATGTGGTGATCCTTTTTAACTAATAAATTTTGGCATTAAAATTCATTTTATCTGATATTAATGTAGTCATCCCAGCTTTCTTTCATTTGCCTGTTGATGCTTTATATACTTTTTTGCTTTCAAACTTTTTGTATTCTTATATTTTTAGTATATCGCTTCTAGACAATATATATAGCTGGAGTTTGTTTTACTACATGCTTTTCCAATTTTTTCTCTTTAACTGGAGAATTTAATCTCTTTTTTACTTATTGTGATTAGTAATATGATATTTCTATCACCCTGTTGGTGCTTACCATTTATTCCCTCTTTCTATGTTTTTTCACTTTATTTTGGATCAGTTTTTTTTTTAATCCAACTTTCCCTTGTTAAATTTTGTGATGTTTTCACTCTGTTTCTTTTCCTTTAGTGGTTATGCTATGCATTTTAACATGTATACATAACATATCAAGCTCTAAGTTTAACTGATGTTTTTATCTTCTTCTGAAATTACATCCTAAATAATATCCTAAAAACTTCAGAGTATTTTAATGCTAAGCCCCTTTCACCTGACATATATGCCTTTATTGTAATATGTTGTAGTTCTGTCTTTTTTTTTGATCACACAACACATTATTTTTATGGTTTGTTGCATATTGTGATCTTGCTACTCCACCCTTAAGAGCTGGAGTTTATTTAGCTTCCATTTGATTAGGGGCTAGTATTAGTGGCTTGCTTAACCAATATGTGGTAGGAGTAACACTTAGTGACAAATCAACTTACCTTAGAAAAAGTCTCAAGGTTTTCTTTTGGTGTCTTGACACACTTATTCTCCTGCTCTTCCCTCTTGGTCACTCCTTCTCATAATCCAGTTGCTCTGCTGTGAAAAGTACACAACACATGGAGAAGCTACGGGCATGCTCTCTGAAATACAGTCCCAAATGAGTCCAGCCTTTGAATCATACCAGTTTGAGCAAGAGACATGTGAATAAAGAGGCCTCCAGATGATTTTAGAACCTGATTATTCAAGTAACCCTAGCCAATCAGGTCTTTCTAGTTGAAGCTACAGATACCTTAGAAGAAAGAAAAGCCATCCCTGCAGTTCCTTGTCTGAATTCTTGTCCCACAGAATCCAAAAGCATAATAAAATGGTCACTTTTTTCCTGTCCCTATGTTTGGGGTGATTTTATGCAAAATTGACAAGCAGAACATCTTTTCAGATTTATTTACATATTCAACAATTTCTGTTACTCTATCATTTCAATTCTCTCACCTGTCATCTGTAATCCCTTTCCTTTTACCTGAAGTATATTTGGCAGAATTTCCTTTACTTAAAGATTCAGTCAGTAATAAATGTTCTCAATTTTAGTTTTCCAGAAATAGCTTTATTTTATTTTTTTTTCAGAATATATTTTTGTGAATTATAGAATCTTAGGTTACCAGTGTCTTTTAGTACACTGGATTACTATTTCACTGTACTCTGGCTTCCTTTTTCACTCTTGAGAAGTAAAAAAGCTTTACCCGTATAATCTCAATCTCTTCTTCCATGTTGCATATTCTCTATTGTCTTTTTGTGCTGCAAATCTGGATAATCTCTTGGGATCTGTTTTTCAGTTTTCTACTTCTCTCCTCAGCTGGATCAAGTCTGATATTTATCCTACCTCTTGAGTTATTATTTTCTATTACTATATTTAATTATAGTGGTTCCATTTAAATTTTATTTCAATCTACTGGGTTAATTTTTGTAGTTTTTTCCTCCAATATCACATTTAATTTTTAAAAATACCTTTGAAATTATCACATATATAACTTTTATATTTTGAACCTAAGATTTCCAGTATCTGATAACATAAGTCTGATTTGCTGATTGTTATTTCTGCTAACTCTTGCTCATGGTTGTATTAATCTGTTTTCATCCTGCTGATAAAGACATACCTGAGACTGGACAATTACAAAATAAAGATATTTGATTGGACTTACATTTCTATGTGGCTGGGGAAGCCTCACAATCATGGTGGAAGGCAAGGAGAAGCAAGTCACGTCTTACATGGATGGCAGCAAGCAAAGAGAGAGGGGTGCTTCTGCAGGGAATCTCCCCTTTTTATAACCATCAGACCTCATGAGACTTACTCACTGTCATGAGAACAGCAGAAGAAAGATCTTCCCCCATTATTCAACTACTTCTCACCAGGTCCTTCCCACAACACATGGGAATTCCAGATGAGATGTGGGTAGGGACACAGCCAAAGCATATCAATGGTCAAGAGTTATTGTTTAATGTTTTTGCTTTGTTTTGCATGCTTTGTGGTATTAGTGACTTTTCCTTAGAAAAGTATACATTGTTATTTCTTGGGTCATGAATAAATATGGATTCTTCTGATGAAAACTTTTATGGTTGCTTCTGATGGGGTTATCTGTGGGTACTCTGAGTCCTAGAGAGCTAAGTCATGATTATGAATTCTAAGATAAATTGTTTCTTTCTTCACTCAATACACTTCTACCTGAAGACCAATGAGTAAATGGGTTTATTTATTTATTTTCAGCCTTTCCTCTTACTTTCTCTCTCCTCTAGATTAGATTATGTCTAGTGATCTATCAACCTTCCTAACACTTTTAAAACTTATCTTCAACCTGCTGTTAAGCCTCTCTAGTGACATTTTATTTCAGGTATTGTATTTTTAGGCTCTAGATATTTCATGTGATTCTTTTTAATAGTTTCTATTCTTGGTTGAGATTGCATATATTCATACATCATTTGCTTTATGACTTTAAGTACAATTAGAAAACCTGTTTTTAAAATCTTTGTTTGATATTTACATTCCTGGTTATCTTGGTGTTGGCTTTTTTTTGTATTATCTTTTCTCTTTAAAAGGGGCCATTTTTCCTGTTTCTTCATATTTCCATTAATTTTTTTATTGTATGCTGTACTTTCTGGGTGATAGAAAGATTCTGGATTCTGCTTTTTTTCTCTCTCTGAAGCTTGCTAATTTTTTCTTTCCTCCCTTTTTATTTTTTGGTAAATGGTTGATTTTTCTGAACACAAACCCCAGACTTGGAAATATTAGATCAATTTTTCTAGCCTTTAGCTTGATTTCTTGAACCATATCCTATGCAGGCATGGTTCAAAAGTCAACGAGAGAGTTGAGTACAGGTTGTGTGCAGAATTGGGACTACCTATCTATGGCTTTGTCCCTCGGAGATTTCTCCCCTCACTTTTTAGCTGCTATGATTGCCTCAGACTTTGTTCTCTGGTCATTTAATCCAGTAAAACTGTCTGGTTTCTATCTGGATGCAGCCCCCTAGTAATACAACTGGCTTCCTCCTCAGAATAATAGCCATGCAAAACTAAAAACTCATTTATTACCATTTCTTCTATGCAGATATCAGCACCCTCTGTCATGTTCCTGCTTTGTTCCCTTGGCAATGGCTTCAAGTGTTTTTTTTAAATATATTTTGCATAGTATATAGTTTTTATCTGCAAAATAACTGATCTAATATAATCTATTAAGCCATTCACAAGTACAACCTAGAGCCTAAATTTTAAAATGTTCACACATATTTCTAGGTCACCCTGTCAGGATGGCTTCATTCCTTTGGGGTTCAAGCTTTATGTAGGTATGTTACGTTAGTCTCCTGGGTGGGCCATAAGATTTACGGCGTGTCTCTTAATCCTCATGAAGTTATGAAAACTGAGGTTAAAACTCACCATATTTGAAACATCCCCTCATGTATAAGCTTTAGTCAGTGCTTCACTCACTTTTTTTAGTTTCCTACTTTTCTTAATTTTTGACTTTTTAAAACTGTGTATTCCATGTTTCTTACCAATACACATAGAAAAAAATTAATCCAGCATTTTTAGTTAGTATGAATTTGAGAGCCAGTCAGTTCATCTAGTCTGTCAATCTGTTGGAAGGGGAAATTGGACAAGGTTTTTTTAAAAAATATATATTAATAAAATCATATGAATTGATCACTGAACTGTTTAAAGCCGTTCAATAATTTCTGATAACATTTAGCATAAAAATAAATCATTCTCAGTGTCTTCCTCTGTAACATCATCTTGTGTCACTTTCGTTCTCTGCTCCAGCTATATAGAACAGCTTTCAAATCTTTGAACATGATATGATCTCTCCCATCTCAGGTGCTTTCTATGTGTTATTTTTTCTGCTTAGAGTTCCTCCTTTTCACCCTTGTCTAACCAAATTCTAGTCATTATTTGATTCTCTGCTTCTTTGTAACCTCTTTCAGGCATTTTCCTTTGGTATCGTAGACCAGTAACGAACTCCCATATCTTTTATATTGATCTGTTCTTCCACTTTTATGACACATATCACTTTATGTAGATTACACTTAACCTAGTATACTCCATGGTGACAGCAACCACATCTTTCCTTCATCACCATTTCCCAAAATCTGATACAATGACTGTTATAGAGATGGTGCTCAAAATATACTTGATAATTATTTTGTTTGAATAAGTCACATAAGAATCTTATAAGCTTTGGGGTACATAGATTTTTATAAACTTTTTGGTATAAGAACTAGACCTTGAACATTGGTGACATTACCAGGATGATGCTGAGCTGAAAACCCCAACTAGCTGGCAGTTTTCCCCAATCTTGTTGATTATGCACATCCTCTTGTTTTACCCCTCCCAAAAGTGATTCTGTTATGTTATTCACTTACTCAAGAACACACTGTTTTCTTATCCCTTCTAGTGTACTCTAGTCTATAGTCTATATTTTGATGTTATATCCTGTCTACGTCCTACCTACTTATCTATCCAAGTCTGTCTTCCACTACTTCCCAATACAAACAGTCCAAACAATATCAGACTATTCTCCCAATCGTCTTTTGTTTTTGCATATTAAATGCTACTCTTCAACTTACATAATACCTGCTCATCTGTAGCACTTTTCTGCCTTGATTCCCTCATTCCCAAACTATTTCATCTTTGATGGACCAGTGTAAAACATAAGTATAAAGACAATGTGGTGTAGTACTTAATAGCATTTTCTTTGTTACTTGACAGCTGTGTATAACTTTGAATAAATTACTTAGATTTCAGTGCCTCCACTTCTTTATTTGCAAAATTGTGATAATAAGAGTAATTTATTCTATAATGCCTTTGAGATGACTTCATGATTCAATATATGAGTACACAGAATGGATCCTGGTGTATAGTAAGACATCAATATTCTTTTTAGCTATATTCAACACCTCCACAAAGCTTTCCAATCCCATTCATTCATTCCATCTCCCAATATTTATGGTGAATTTATTTTGTGTCAAATCCTTCACTAAGCGTTGCTTGTAAAGGAATGAACAAGGAAGCTCAAGAAACCCATATAATTTATTAAGAGATGGGTAGCATATGCGTTGGAACATGGAGCAGGGGCACCAAAATCAACCCAATCAACCCAGTGTAAGGATTGGAGAGTGAATTGTAAAGAAAAGATTTCCTCAGGTTGGTGAACTGAAAGAGACTTAATAGGTAAGTTGGAGATAACCAGATGAAGAAGGTGGCAGGGACAGGGCCAGCAGGAAGGGTGAGAAAGAAGTATATGCATAAACCTGAGACATTAGAGACAACAAAGAATATTGAAGAGAACCACAAATAGTTCTTTGTGACTGTTGCATATGGTGAGAAGAAAAGAGAGGTAAGAAGTAAACCTGAGGAGATTGGAATGTACATAAACGATCATAAATGTTTTCATGAATTTGTCATGGCAGGATCTTAGACCCATTAGGGTTACTTATCAGTTGCAGAATTTAGAGAGAAATTTGTTGGCAACTTTTTGTTATCAAGTTGTAATAGAAAAAATGCTGTTGGCACTCCTCAAATATTAATTAATTTCCTAATATATACTAAGCCATGCATTAGGTGACAGAGCAGTAAATAAAAACTGGTGACTACTCTCATGGAACTCACATTTTATTAAGGGGCACAGACAAGCAAATAGGCAGTTATAATGCAGAGTGAGAAGAACTGAATTGCAGACAAGTGCAAGGTGCTTAAGGAGTATAGAATGGGCACCTAAGCCAATTGTATGTGTGCATTGTTGTGGGGACTGGAGAGGGAATAGTTGTTCAGAGAAGGCTTTCCAGCGGTTCTGTCAATGCAGCGGCCTGCTATGAGCAAGGTGAAGGAAGCAGAGAGTAAGGAAAATCTAACCTTTAGGGAAAATACATATGGCTTGGCCTACCTTCATTGCTCTCTTCTCTAGATACTGATCTCATTTATTGTCTGCACTACTCATTTTAGCACTGGATGATAAATACATCTTATGCAGTCTTAGATGACTATGTTATTTTTGTTTTCCTGGTCAAAATACAAACCCTTGGTTAGCAGAGATACAGCCATGGAGTTTTTTTCTAACACAATAGCAAGCAGTATTAGATAGGAAATAAATATTTACTGAATTAATTGGTTAAAATTTTCCCTATTTTATTTAGTCTGCCCTAGGCTATTTTTACAAAGCAACTAGACACTTTCCTATCTCCCTCTCTCCTTCCCTCAAAGAAAAATGGTGCCTTAAATTTTTTTTCAGCCTCTTAAATATATTTAATTCCTTTTAGCTGCAGTCCTCTAAAACAACAACTGTATAACACCTGCATTCTTTTTCAACCACAGAGTCCTAAACTAAATGTAGTTCATTAGTAAAGATTTAGTCAAGCCAAGTATAGACAGATTTCATACTGGATTTTGCTTACTTCTGTCACTAGTTTCAATCATTGTATTCTTAAATCGTGTAGGTTGCACATTCTTTCCACTTAAGTAATTTTGTCTTTTGTCTTCTTAATGTTAATATGTAAAAACTCTAATTAATATCTGACACATAGTGAACATTACATCATGTTAGCTATTATTCATGTCATCATCATCATCTTCATCGTAATTTTACTTCTATTCATTTGCATTTGTGTCACAGTATTTGTATAACTTTACACTTTCCTTTAATAAGCCTCTTGTATTTAATAAATCAACTTGAAATGTTATCTTGAATATAATACCTCTTTTCAGTAATAGATCCAGAGAACTAAAAAGGAACTTCAGCTTTTACAGATATGGAAACAAACTCAGAGAAGTTTAGTAACTTTTTCAAAGTCACAGAGCTTGTTGGTAGTGTCAAAAAGTCTCAAGTTTAAAGAAAAAGAACCAAATATTAATTGTTTTGCAGAGCAGCAAAATTGCCCCAACATCTCTAAAATAACACCATAACGATCTACTCTAAAGACTAGCCTTAGAGAAAAAAGCACAGGGAAAATTAAGACTTGGTTAGATGGAAAAACCTAAATGGTGTTTGCAGGCACATAATGATTTTTCCTCCCTCTCTATAAATGATATTACTTTGGTAGAGAGAGAAATGAAATGTGCTGACGTTATTTGTTCTTTGTGAAATCATGTTGCTCATTATTCAGCATTTTGTGCCCCTGTAGGTATATTCAAGTTGATAGTATAATGACTTTTTCCACTATCATCCTAGGTACTGAAGTTATGCTAACAGGTCTACAATTTTTCAAGATCATCCTTTTAGTAAAATTGGGCACTGAGCTCTATCTCAGACTTCTGGTGATTTTGTTCTGAGCAACTTTCTCAAAATAGCAGCAAAGAGATTTGCAATAACATGCATCATTGCCTTTAGAATCCTTAGTCACCAGTCATTAGGGCCTGCTGATTTAAATGCTATTCAGAGATTTCAAGTTATCTCCAAGAGTTTCTATCCTCAACCTACTTTGTATCAGTGCTTTTACATCATATGTAGTTATCTAATGACATGAGACATAGAAGAAAGAAAAAAAATAAGCCTAAATCCATTCCTAGTCAATTGACCAGCAGTTAAGTTTATGCAACCCAGTATAATTTCACGTTTTTTCTTTTCTTGTCTATTCTTATAAAAATTCTGCATTCCTATAAGGGTTTTTATTTTTTAATTTTTTAATTTTTTTTTTAATTAATGGTTGTGATTTCTGCTTCAAATCTCAAAGAGCAAGGGATGGGTATTCTCTTAAGTCAGTGGCTTTCAGAAGGAATATTGGTTCTGTCTCTGTTCTTCTGGGTGGCATAAATTACTACGTGACTCATGGGAAGAAGGCAGATTTGGACAACAAAATATTGGTTAAAAAAACAAAACAAAACAAAAATGCTTCTTTCCAACTAAGCAGCAAATCACTTTAGCTACAAAGATACAAAATGTTTATTAGTTGGGGTACTTTCCTGATGTTATATTAACAATAGGTGAGCTTTCCTATTGATTTTTGAATCCAATTATATCCTGAACCATCCATTTTGATTACATTTTTTTCCAGTTTTCAAAATGTTTTTATCATGCTCATAAAGGAAATAAAAGCATTTTCCATTTTATAATCAGATCAGACTATGAAACTTCAAGGTATCTAAACAACACTTATTATCCTCCCCAAAAGAAAAGAAAATTTCAGTTGTAGTTCCAACCAGAGAATATTTAGATGACATAAGTAAATGTTGCAAAGCTAGTGGTGAAATTGATAGTGAGGAATAAAATATATTTTAAGAATTGCTAGCAAAAGGTTCAGTAAATACCACATCATAAGCTGGTATATAACCCTATAGTATTACTTAAAATCCTTTTCTAACTATTCAAAAACCTTGACAATAGAAAGATAATTTAAGAGGAAAAAAATCTACCTGAAGATTCACAAAAACTGCCAAATAGAAATGTTTGGACTAAATATTTGCAGAATAATCAATGTTATGGTAATAAAGTTTCTGTTAAAAGTGGCATACTAACTTAAATCAGGAAAAATTCACAAAAAAGCAAGTCCTATCTTAATATTCCAACATCTGGGCCATTAAGTTGATAGATGGCTGCAGAGGAAAACTGTCTGCAAATTTAGGTTGACAAACAGCAAAATCTACCTTGGAGTCACCAGTAGAATGAAGAAGTAATATGGCAATTTGAGCTGATGCAATTTTGCCTTTTAAAATTGTGAATGATGGCCCACATTTTAGACTTTAACTTTATGATCATAAAGCCAGTTTTAATTATTTTTGGTTATTTTGATCATGGGAATTTGCATGAATGACCCAGATGTAAAAGTAGCTTTTACTTGTCTTTATATGTAAAACACAATCCTCCTTTTCTTCTACCATTTGAAATAAAGTTCATTTTTCTTAATAATACTTATCTGAGTGTGAGCTATTAAAAGATAAATAAATAGTATGTCAATCAATTTTATTTTTAGTTTAACTAGCTTTAACCTTCAATACATTTTAATATTCCATTCTACAACTAAAATATGCTATTACATATTACATAAAGAGTAATAGAGAAAATTAATATTTATAAATTAAAGAGTAATAGAGAAAATATTAATTTCAAAATATTAATTTTTCCTATTACTCATTATTTCTTTTTTTTAATTGTATTTGGGCTCTGGGGTACATGTGCACATCCTATATCCTGCAGGACTGTTGCATAGCTACACACATGTTATGGTGGTTTGCTGTCTCCATCTCCCTCCACTGTTGCCTACTCAGGCATTTCACACTTTGGGAGGCCAAGGTGGGCAGATCACGAGGTCAAGAGATGGAGACCTTCCAGGCCAACAAGGTGAAACTCCGTCTCTATTAAAAATATAAAAATTAGCCGGGCGTGGTGGCACGAGCCTCTGGTCCCAGCTACTTGGGAGGCTGAGGCAGGAGAATTCCTTGAACCTAGGAGGTGGAGGTTGCAGTGAGCCAAGATTGCACCACTGACTCCAGCCTGGCAACAGACCAAGACTCCGTCTCAAAAAAAAAAAAAAAAAAAAAAAAGAGTCTGCCTTTCCCAGCCCACTGACTCAAATGTTAATCTCCTTTGGCAACACCCTCACAGACACACTTAGGATCACTCCTCTGTATCCTTCAATCCAATCAAGTTGACTCTCAATATTAACCATCACAGTCTCACACCCAAGAGATGATTTTTTCCTACTAAGTCAAAGGTGTTACAAATTTTAGTTTGGAGGACAGCGAAAACAATAAAACTAAGATCTATTCGATAACTTGGTTTCTTTGATGTAACAGTTTCAAAAATTGTTTTATAGCTACCTTGTGTGATTATTTGATATTCACATAGTCACTAGATAAGGGTTATGAATATGCTGGACCTATGTATCTTGAAATAGGATAATTTTTTTCTTTTTTTCATTGCATTTTAGGTTTTGGGGTACATGTGAAGAACATGTAAGATTGTTGCATAGGTACACACATGGCAGTGTGATTTGCTGCCTTCCTCCCCATCACCTATATCTGGCATTTCTCCCCATGCACTCTCTCCCCAACTCCCCACCCCCCACTGTCCCTCCCCTATTTTCCCCCAACATACCCCAGCGTATAGTGCTCCCCTCCCTGTGTCCATGTGTTCTTATTGTTCAACACCCACCTATGAGTGAGAACATGTGGTGTTTGATTTTCTGTTCTTGTGTCAGTTTGCTGAGAA
>PVKP010041674.1:0-18589 GCA_004027715.1 Plecturocebus donacophilus | reverse complement strand
GTTGGCTGCTTATTTGTTATTTTCATCCCCTATTCCTTCCTGTCTCCATTGTTAAACACAATTATTGGCATAAAAGAGGTTTTTAATACCCATTTTTAGACTGTATTCTAGCCTGGGCAATAAAACAAGAATCCCATTCTCTCTCCCTCTTTCTCTTCCTCTTTCTTTCTCTCTTTCATTCTTTTTTTTTCTTTCTTTTTTTGCTGTTTCTTTCTCTCTCCTTTTCTCTTTTGCTAAAATCTCTTCCTCTTTCTCTTTCATTCTTTTTCTTTCTTTTGCTGTTTCTTTCTTTCTCCTTTTCTCTCTTTTTCTAAAATCTCTTCCTCTTTCTTTCTCAAAAAAAAAAAGAAAAAGAAAAAGAAAAAAAAAAACCCTGACGCATCTCAATGATGGTTGAGATAGTTACCATAATTTAGGGCACTGACTATTTTTTAAGACCACTCTGCCACCTGGAAACTGCTAAACACAATACACTTGCAATAGTGATTTCTTACAACTAACAAATAATAAATGTTTTTCTCATCTAGGGTTAGTCAAAAGCTGAAAGCTAGTAAAAGATCTGGCCCACAAATCTATCCTTTCCTTTTTCTCTATAAACATAAGTAATGTTTTAGTATAAACTATTAAACTACTCTTCATAAGCAATACTTAATTAGAAAATGACATTTTTTAGGAATTATCATAGACCTCGGAACATAATAGATTGTTGGTACTTGCTGGTTGAATTGAGAATATGATTTACAAAGTCTTTCTTCCTTTTTTCTCTTTTATTCTACTTCTGTCTTAAAAAAAAAAAAAAATAACTTCCCCTCTCTCTCCTTCTGAAAAAAAAAAAAAAAAAAAACAAAGTCTAAAATGTACTAAATACCTTCTACTTTAGTTTCTACATTTCAACTGTGTCAGTTTGTTTAATGTTTCTGGCCTTCACTATTAGCCTAAGAGAGCAGGATTTTTGGGAATCTTCTGAGAAGTATGGTTTCGCATTTGGCTACTCCTGAGCCCCAGGAGGGTGGGCTGCAGGTGCTGCACAAAGATCCAGAACGCTGACCCCCTCGGGGGGAGTTGGCTTTCTCGAATCCCTCTGCTCCAAGGCATGGTGACCCTATCAATCTGTCTAGTTTGCTCTTCCCTTTCCTGGAAAAGCATAGAAAGGGAAGCAGCAAGTTGCTGGCTGTTGTCAAGTTGTGTGAACTCTTGGGATTGCCTTTTTATTCAATCAGAATAACGTTTTCTTAGTAACTAAACCACAGTAGAAACTGATTCTTCTACCTGACTCCCTCATCAGGAATGCTATCACCACTTTCAGAGGCAAAATTTGTTTTTCTTTATTAAATGAATTAGGCTTTCCAGCAATTTCCTTAAGATTTTTCTTAGACTTCTACTCCTTAAAGGGGAGTGCGTGTGAAAACAGGGGCCACAGCTTGGGGTATGTATATGGGAGTAGCTTGATGAGTACTTCTGCTTAGGGAAACAACACAACCAGAGCATGAGGTGACAGAGGTAGGGTACTGTAGAAAAGCAAAGACAATGGGTTCAGAGACAGAATGTTTGGGTTCAAGTCTGTAACACATACTAATAGTGTAAATGAACAAGTTCCATATCTCAGTGTGCCTCAGTTTCATTATCTGGATTAAAGGTACAGTAATCTTCACTTTAGGACTGTTGTACTGTCTTCAAAGAAATAATCCACATAATGCACCCACCAAACTGCCAGGTTCATCAAGAGCATTCAATAAATCTCAGATGGTTTTGTATGGAGGTGAGCAAATGTATTAGATGAGCAAATACAGATGATCAATGCTGGCCTGAATGGCCACTGAGCAGTGTGTATAGCACATATATACATAGTTGAAAGGAAGCTGTAGTGTAGCAAAGTGTAGAGATGAATTGGTCCAGGAACCTCAGAAGTAATGACTCCTAAGCCAAATGCATTTGGTCTCTTGGAAGCTAAAGCAAGATATCCATGTGAAAACACCCATCTCAGAGAAAACAGAACTTGGCCAAGGAGTTGGCCAAGCAAGTCCTTTACCAGCTATGACCAAAGTGAACTGTCAGAGTCTTGTTTCGCTTCCTCTCTTTCTAACACACCACACTTTGAGCAAGGCCTCCAGCGAAAGCGCAGGCAATGCTCCGAGGGAAGGAAACCGAGGGTGCTTCTCTGCATAAATAAGGTTTATATAATCTAAGATTTACAAAAATATCATGGATTTGTTAAATTCCAAAGCATATAAACACTGGAGCCTAAGTTTAAAATTATCCTTTCCCAACTTTTTGAAAATAAGAAATATTTCTATGTTCAATATTCATTTGCTTTCAGATTTGCTTATTTACTGTGTAAGATTAATTCAATGGCATAAATCACCCATTAGAAAAAGTGTCAGGAAGACAGAAACATACACACATGTATTTATTTATTGTGATAGAGAAAAAGAATATTGTAACTGGCCAAATAGGTTAATAAAGTGTAGAAAGGTAGTTTTCGTTTTTTCAAATAGGTTATCTTCATCTGTAAACTAACCTTTTGTATCTAATGGATTTATGACAAATTATCACCTAAGGTCACAGAAGCCTATTTGATATGTGAATAACTGAACTAGGCTAAGGACTTCTTCAGCATGAGTTCTGGATCCTTAAAGGAGGTGAAAGTATAATACCAAGAGACTGGCAGAGCAGAAGAGAAAACAGCTCCTCGTCTCCAGGGCAAAGCTAACTTGGAAAAGTATGATGTAAATAGTTTTCCTTTGGCACCTTTCAACTTCATGGTACTCCTTTCTCTGGGGACTTAGGAGAAAAGAGACTAGATTATTTCACTTAGAGGTATGGGTGACTCTTAGAGAAATAATTTCATCCCCCAAAACCAACAAAATCCAAATGATCTGTCTAGGAGGTGTTACCTAGAACCTTTCTCAGTGTGCACATGGTGTGAGGGCTGGGGAGGGGGGTGTAGTACAACACGGCGATGCTCACACACAACTGCTTGGGAAATAGGTTCCTCTATCACCCTCATCCTTGGGTCTGCCTCCTGGGGCCAGCACCTCTTTAGAGTTTTGGATCTTTAGAGATTCTTCTTGTCATCTACTTCTGAAACCAGAGATTCCCTAAATCTCAAAATTCTTTTCTTGCTTGGGGGTTAAAAGGATGTGGGGAGTTAAGGGAGGTTCATTATTTATAAATCAGAAACCAAAATGCATGATCACCTTCACAAACAAGTGATATATTACTTTCTTTCTTTTTTTTTTTTTTTTTTTGAGACAGAGTCTTGTTTTGGCGCCAGGTGTCAGGCTGGAGTATAGTGGCGCGATCTTGGCTCACTGCAACCTCTGCCTCCTGGGTTCAAGCAATTCTCCTGCCTCAGCCTCCTGAGTAGCTGGGAGTACAGATGTGCAACACCGTGCCCAGCTCATTTTTATATTTTAGTAGAGACGGGGTTGTCCTATGTTGGCCAAGATGGTCTCGATCTCTTGACCTCATGATCCGCCCACCTTGGCCTCCCAAAGTGCTGGGATTACAGGTGTGAGCCACCGCACCCGGTCGAGATATATTACTTTCAATGTGTATTTCCGATGTATGTTTGACACACAGAAATCATCATCATTCTTTTAGCCAATTAAAAAGCAGAAGATGCTAAAGGTTGTCTTTTAAAAAAATCAATGGTAGAGATGTGGAAAAGAATTCAGGTTAAGCAGTTTCTCTCTCAGCTTCAATAAATCTACTCTGTCACCTGGGCCAAAGGTACGAATTACAGGAATTTCATAATGGGATTTCCTTTAAGCAAATCCTAAGTGACTAAAAGCTTTTTAGTTGAGGTGTAGAAGTCACCTAGGACTAAAAAGCTTTTTTTTTTTTTTTTATTTCTCACCCCAGGACCAAGAATTGAGGGGGAAGGATTATTGAAATGTTCTCTATATATGACGTTATACTTTGGAAAGGCTGTAACTCTTTTTACTCACATATGAAATGTCTTACCAGATTTTTCAGCAGTGTGGACAGTTCCTTTGTAAGAGTAGAAAACTTCACAAACGCGGTGCCAAGGTCAGGGTTGTCTCGACTTAAAAAATTACTCCCAAATTTATCAAGAACTTGTGCATAGTTTTCTTCATTTTGTACATGATCTAAAAACAAAAAAGAAGAAAGGAGTCTGAGCTATTATTTGCCACAATAAATAGTTTGAAAACTGATCACTACAAATTCTCAAAAGGGAAGCATAAACTTTATCAATTATTTATTGCACCCATTCCAAAGGTAGTTAGGAGTACACTAAATATTCTAACTCATTCTATTAAGGAAGATTTTCCCTTTTTGTTTCACAGACTTTAGCTCATTTATAGTCCAGTTAATCCACTAATTCCCCATAGATTGAGGGGTCAAATTATTTCACATTTTCAAGCAATTAAGAAACTATGAATGGCTGAGTGTAGTGGCTCATGCCTATAATCCTAGAACTTTGGGAGGCTAAGGTAGGCAGGTTACCTGAGCCCAGGAGTTCAAGACCAGCCTGGGCAACATGGCAAGACCCATCTCTACAAAAAATTAAAAATTAGCTGGGTGTTATGGCATGCTCCTGTGGTCTCAGCTACTTGGGAAGCTGGAGCCTGGGAAGTTGAGGCTGCAGTGAGCTGTGTTTGTGTCACTACACTCCAGTTTGGGAGACAGAACGAGACCGAAAGAAAAGAAAAGAAAGGGAAGGGGGGAGGAGGGAAGGGGGAGGGGGGAAGGAAAGGAACAATTATCAGAAAAAGGAGAAAATTCTCCTTGGCAAAACAATCTTGGAGTGCAAAAGAAAAATTCGTGTGTCCTAACAAGTTTCCTTCCCTGCAACTAATCTTCATTTCCTTTAATTCTGTCTAGGTCCCAGATCTGATGAACAGCATTTGTAAAATGCTTTTCACAGTCCATCTCTTGCACAAAATGTCCAGAACTGGATCAGATGAATTAGGAGCACATGAAAAACATTAATTTGTGAAAATTTCTCCTCCCTAAGCTTTTGTTTTCTAATTCATAAAATGAGGCCAGTATCTGCCTTACAGAATTGTGGTACTGGTAAACTGACATAAAGTATATAAAAGTTTCTCAATAGAGCAAATGCTCCATAAACAATAACCCCTACTGCCTTGAAACACATTCTTCATCTGGCTTCCAGGATATCACATTTTCTTGAGTGTCCTCTTGCCTCATGACTGGTCCTCTCCATTGCCTTTGCTGGTTCTTCATCTCTGACCTCAGCATGTTGAGGCCCCTCAGTCTTGGGCCTTCCTTCTCTGTTTTTGCTTACTTTCTTGGGATCTCAGTCTTATGGCTTTAAATACTTTTCTATCAGCTGATAACTCCCGAATTGATATTCCTAGCCCAGACAACCCTACCCTCTGTAATACAGACATATATTCAACTGCCTATTCAATATCTCCACTAACTATGTTCAATCTTCACATGTCTAAAACCAAACTCTTTATCTTTTACCCAAATCCTCTTTTTCTCAGTCCCCTATCTGTGGCAATGGCAAATACCTTTTGCTTCTGAAACGGTCTCTTTGTTGCTGCTTTTGCTTCCCAGCAGTCCGTTATCAACACAGCATTCAATCTAACACTGTTATATAGTGTGCATCAGATCTTGTGACTCTCAATGGCAAATATTACCACTTGCTATGGATATCCAACTTCCCAATCTTTGCAGGGTTACAGAAAGGAGTACTGCATTTCCCTATAGTCTTGAAGTAAGGTAGGGAATATGGCACGCACCACCCAAGGCCATGTGAGTGGAAGTGACACATACCACATTCACATGGAAGCATTTCAGATGCCTGTACTCAACTGTCCATCTCCATCCTCTGTTGTGGTGTACAGAGAAGCTGAATTTGTATGGAGGTCCACAGTAGATGCATAGTACTTATCAAATGAATAAATGAACAAATAGATATCTATTAAAGTCGTTATCTTTAAAGGCTTTACAATAAATTACTTTTCTTTATAAAGTCTTCCTTTAGTTGGGAACAATCCCTCCTTGCCCACAATTCTCATATCATATACACACACACACACACACACACACACACACATGCATATAATGTATGTATATATGCATACATAATTTCCTACCACCACACTGCAAGAGGCGGAGATTACCTATGGTTCACTTTGCATCCCCTCCCAGTGGACACTGCTGTAGATCTTTCAGTGAGCTGGGCTTTCAAAGCTGCGGCTTGGTTAATATTTGTTGACCCGAATTTATTGAATTCCTTTTCAGGAATTTAAGAAGCATCCCCTTCTGAAATAGCCTAGGTTGTTCAATAATTGAGATCAAAATTTTTAATTTTGCCTTCAAACACACCTCAGTAAATGCATGGGAGGAATGGGCAGTCATGAAACAGAACATGAGTCTGCATTGGGAAATAACCCAGGAAGTCTAAATGCAATAAAGGAAACAAGTGTTACAGCAGTCTAATGAAATGAAATGAGGCCCTAGCCAGCCCTCTAATCACCACCACATTAAAAATTCATGGAGCCTGCAGTGGCTGTCAGCATTTCAGGCTGACATATTAAAAAATGCAGCTCTAGTTACTACCCAAGTTCACTCAGAGGAGTGGCTCAGAAAAACACAAAAGAAAGGCCATAGTAGCTCAATGGAGAGGATGCACAGATTTCATCACCCTCATGTGCTGGAGCTACTCCTGATACCTCCTGTCTGAGGCCAAAGAGGTCCCATCTTACCACCAAGACTCCCACCTCATCTGATATCATTTTCTGATTCTGGAGACTAGTGAAAAAAGAATTCAGCTCCCTGTTCATTTTACCTGCTCCTGATGGGAGTACCTCAGTAGTAAACACAGGTATATAGGCTGTTTGCTTGAAAATATCAAATATTGCTAATGAAAAAAATAATTTGTTAGAGTAATCGAGTATGCACGTATGCACCACCCAGCTTAAGAAATAAAATATTAAAGAATGATTGCCTACTCCCCTACCATCGTCTCTCTACCCAATTCCACTCTCTTTCCCTCCCTCCCTAGACACAGCCATTATCCTGAATTGAAATTTCATGCAGAGGTTAGAAAGAATTACAAGAAGCTCTCATTAAAGAATAAGATGGACTTGGCTAAGGGCTAAGGCAGAGACAGGCTATGGGAAGAAAGGTGTTGGGAGAAGCTGAGAACCTTCTGTGACTCAAATGCTTATGCTTTTTACAATCTCGTATTTCATTCTCACCAGTTCTGCAAGGGAAGAATTATGCTTATTAGGTAGATGAAACATGAAATGTGATGTGAGGCAGAAGACTAGATAAGTATAGGCTAGGTCATGGATCCTGTTATGTTTTGCTAATTCTACAGCTGAATAACCATGTAGTCTCTTTCTCTCCCTCTCTCTCTCTCTATATGCGTATGTATGTATGTGTGTATATACTGGCATATATGGGTGTATGTGTGTGAGTGTATATACATACATATATATACGTGTATATATACATATATACACACATATACATATATACACACACACATATATATACACACACGTATATATATACATATATATATGTACACACACACACACACGTATATATATATGTATGTATAAAATTTCCTAGTGTAGTCTGGGTGCTGTGGCTCAGGCCTATAATCCCAGCACTTTGGGAGGCCAAGGTAGGTGGATCACGAGGTCAGGAGTTCAATACTGGCCTGCCCAACATAGTGAAACCCCGTTTCTACTAAAAATACAAAAATTAGCCAGGTATGGTGACATATGCCTATAGTCCCAGCTACTAGGGAGGCCGAGGCAGGAGAATCACTTGAACCCAGGAGGTGGAGACTGTGATGAGCTGACATCACACCACTGCACTCTAGCCTGGCAACAGAGAAGGGACTCAAGTCTCAAAAAAAAAAAATTCCTAGTGTAAAAATGTAACAGTTTAGTAAGATATATCTTGGGGTAACAATAATAATAATCCTATGAGAATAGAAATGATAGAAATTAAATGTAAGATGCTTAAAATAGTGCCTGGCATGTGCCCCAGAATGTTAGCCACTGGTACCGCTATATACTCATGACCACTTACAAAACAGAGAGATTTCTGTAATATCAAACAGTATAAAAACACAGGTCTCACATGTCTTTTTATTTTTAACATACTGTATTATAAAATTAGCAATGTCAGTACTAGAAAGATCACACACATGTCCCCCAACACATACACCTGTGTTCTAAATTAAGGGTTTACCCAGCAGGTTTTCAACAGACACAGAGAGTGAGATGGCAAAGAACCATGATTCTGGTGGAGGAAACAGCAAGGGCAGCAGCCGAAGGGAGGAACACACTGCAGAGTACAGTAAGCCATTTGAGTGGAATGTCAGCTCACAGGCATAGGGAAGAGGAGGGAAAGAAAAGGCTGTGGTGGTGGCACACTGCCACAGGAATGAGTGTGTCTGAAGAAGAGGGACTGGTAAGGCAGAAAATGGCCCACTCACTTCAAGAGGTTTCAGAGAGCAGGATGCAGCTCTGTTTTAAGATTTTTATTATATCCAAGAGCTGGAAGACTTTTGGGCACATGGTATGGTGAAAGTTAGGGTAAGTAGGTGAGAAAAGAAACTGGATAAAAGAAAAGAACAGAAAAAGAAATATCTATCCGTTAAGAAGATACATTCTTTCCCAATATTCCTAAGAAACTTCTGTCATCCATGACATTGTGGCAGAACGCAAGATAAACTGTTTTATAGTTGTTGAGACAAGGTCTTGCTCTTGTAGACCCAGCTTGAGTGCAGTGTCATGAACATGGCTCACTGAAGCCTCAACCTACTGGGCTCAAGTAATCCTCCCAACTCAGCCTCCTGAATAGCTGGGACTATAGGCACATGCCATCATGCTTGGCTAATTTTTAATTTTCTGTAGAGACGGTGTCTCATCATGTTGCCCAGGCTGGTCTTCAACTCCTGGGTTCATGTGATTCTCTCACCTCAGCTTCCTCAAGCGCTAGGATTTATAGCTGTAAGCCACCACGCTCGGCCTGCAAGATAATTCTAAGAACTAGGTGAATCCTTTCAGTTCAAACAAGAATAAAACAAAACAGTTTTATCAACTAGACCAGAAAAGACTACTTCATTAGGATTTCAATTGCTAGCATTTCTGTGGGGAGATGACTAATATAAACTAATCACCAATTTACTACTCTAGTATTACTACTCCAGTAATAACTGTGATAACAGCTAGTTTGTTGGGTATTAACTATATGTTATTGTATTAAGCACTTTACATACAGTACATTACTTCATTCACTCTAACAGTGTTACTGTATTAAGCACTTTACATACAGTACATTACTTCATTCACTCTAACAGTCCATGAGATAAATACTATTACCACGCTTACTATGTAGATACAAACACTTACTTATGATGATACAACTCATAAATAAGGATATGCCACCCTAAAACAAGCCACTTTGACATAATAATTATTTTGAAAAGCACTTAAGAAACAGCAAGGTAGCTGGATGCAGTGGTTCGCACCTTGTAATCTCAGCACTTCGGGAGGCTGAGGTGGGCAGATGGCTTGAGCCCAGGAGTTTGAGACCAGCCTGGGCACCACAGTAAAACCCCATTGTATTAGTCCGTTCTAATGCTGCTAATAAAGACATACCCAAGACTGGGTAATTTATTTAAAAAAGAGGTTTAATTGACTCAGTTCAACATGGCTGAAGAGGCCTCAGGAAACTTACAGTCATTGGTAGAAGGGGAGGCAAACACATCCTTCTTCACATGGTGATGTATGAGAGAAGTATGAGAGAAGTGCAGAGTGAAGGAAGGAAAAACTCACAAAACCATCAGATCTTGTGAGAATTCAGTCACTATGATAGAACAGAATGGAGGAAGCCCCTCATAATTCCATCACCTCCCATGAGGTCCCTCCCCTAACGTGGGGATTACAATTCAAGATGAGATTTGGGTGGGGACAGAGCCAGACCATTATCACCCATCTCCACCCAAAATACAAAAATTAGTCAGGTGTTGTGGTATGAGCCTGTGGTCCCAGCTACTCGGGAGGCTGAGGCAGGAGGACTGCTGGAGCCTGGGAAGTCGAGGTTGCAGTAAATGGTGATTGTGCCGCTATACTCCAGCCTCAGTGACAGATTGAGACCTTGAACAAAGAAAAAAGGAAGAAAGGAAAGAAAAAGAAAGAGAAGGAGAGAAGAAGGGAGAGGAGGATGGAAGGAAAGGAAAGGAAAGGAAGAAAATTTTCTGCTTAAAAGCAAGGCATAAATCTCATTTTGTGAAAGTGTTTCCCCCACCTCCTTTCTAGGAAGAGGAAAAAAACCCTGTTACAAGAGATGAAAAGTTAGCACATCAAGATGAATCTGCATAAATAAACCTTGTTAAAATAATCCCTATCATCTATTTGTTTCCCCCATTTATTTATCTTCCCTATAATTTACTGCCCTGTAATTCCTAGAAACCTCCTTTTCTCTCTTGTCACTTACCCACAATTTCCTGCCCTATGTTAAAATAGTGTATATCAGCTCCTAGGCCTAAGCTGCTTCTTTGGAGTTTTTCATTTCTTTTCTGTGAGACCTCTTATGTACATACTAGCCTTTTCTCCTGTTAATCTGTCTTTTGTCCATTTAATTTGTAGACATCAGCCACTAAACCTTACAGGGTAGCCACGAATGTTTTTTTCCTCCCCCATACTCCACATCCTGAAGTGGGACAGGCCTAGGTTCACATCTCAAGTCTATCATTTACTATCTGTGTGGTACCTTGGTCAAGTAACTTTATCTTTCTAAAGCTCATTCTTGCCCATCTGGAAAATGGAAATTATAATGGCATTTACCTCATAGAGATGTTATTAAATTTTTTTTTTTGAGATGGAGTCTCGTTCTATTGCCCAGGCTGGAGTACAATGTCACAATCTCAGCTCACTGCAACCTCCGCCTCCTGGGTTCAAGAGATTCTCCTGCCTCAGCCTTCCAGGTAGCTAGGATTACAGGCACATGCCACCATGACCAGCTAATTTTTGTGTTTTTAGTAGAGATGAAGTTTCACCATATTGGTCAGGCCGCTCTCGAACTCCTGACCTCGTGATCCACCCACCTCAGCCTCCCAAAGTGCTGTGCTGGGATTACAGGCGTGAGTCACTGCACCCAGCCAGATGTTATTAAATTTAAGTAAGCTATTGCATGCCAAGTGCCTGGTACACAATAAGCTCAATAAACATTTATAATGGCAATGACACAATGAGGACAACTATACCAACTATCCATCCTTGGCCACTGCATTGCAACCAGGTGTTTACCCCGTGGACAGGAGGCAGAGGCTTCAGACAACACTGAAGAGTTTATATCCCTAAGGGCTGGCATTAACAAATACCTTAGAAATACATTAAAATTCAATATTCTTTAAACATACTTTGTATATTCATCCAATGAGGGCTTCCTCAAAACTTTCAGAATCATAGCAATTATTAAACAGGTCTCTCCCTGAGGGGTTTTTCTGATATCCTGTGTTATACCTTACCAAATAGAGCAATTTTCACAAAACCTCTGGTCCAGACTGCCTGCCAACCGAACCTTTGATTCTCAGTGACTCTAATTATGGTTGTTACTTAGTAAGCACTGACTATGTAGAGGGATTCATCACAGTGAATATCCTGAAACTCCTGTGATACTCCCTCAAGGCAGTTGCTTTATAGATTAGAAAAGTGAAACTCGGTGGTAAAGAAAGGATTAGATCCCAAATCAGATTCACTTGATTCCAAACCCCATTGTTCTCCACTGACACACTCAGGAAAGACTATCATGGATACCAGAATATTGTGTGCCACGGTATCTATTCAGAATCTAGTATGTGAAAGGCCTGATGACAAATACCAGGAACAAAAAGGTAAATAAGACTTTCTATCCCGTAATAATATTGGCAAAGTAATAATAATGATAATTATTTGCAATTACAATTTTTGATTAATGTGCCAAGAACTGTGCTAAGTATTTTTCCTGCGTTATCTTGTTCAATATTCACAATGTAGAAACTGGTTTAGAGAAGTTAAGCAAATTGCTCAGGTGATAGAGCTAAGAAGCAGTAGTGACAGGCACTGACCCCAGAGCCTGTGCTCTTAACTAGTGTACTTGGGTTAAGTGCTGGAGCCTCCAGAAGTCTTTTAACTTAAGCCAGATGCCAAGTAATTGAGAGACCTGAAAATCCAGGTCTTAGCTCCAGCCTCTACTATGTCAGGAGACTGAAGCTCCTAGGGGCCCTACTTTCTTCATATATAAAACAGGTCTAATAACATCTGCTCTGCTGATTGGCCACTAAGAGGTAAAGGTGTCATAACTAATGTAAAAGCTCTTTTGGAAAAACACACAAAAAAATTATAAAACCACAAAGGATTATTTCTACTTAATGGGTATAATAAGGCCTTGGGACACAAAACATCCATCCTAAAGAGCATTCCAAACCACAACCAAGCACAACCTATACATTATTTGGTGAAAGATCACACAGAACATAGGCCTAAGTGACACAGAGATTTGGGTCTGAATCCTCACTCTGGTTCTAACTGGCCATATATAACCTTGGAAATGGCACTTAACTTTTCTGGGCCTCAACTTCATACATGAAATGGGACAATGCCAATAAGGTGCATGGCGTGACTCTAAAAATATCTTTATTTCTATTAATTTCATTCACCCTGAAATTCAGAGCTGAAGTCCTGAAGTGCATTTTAGAGGCTACAAAAGCATCTTCATCTTATTTCATAAATAGACAAGAAGAAAACCATCATCTCAACTGTTTCACTGGTAGAAAAACCAAGGTCCTGAGAAATAAAGGGACTTGTTAAAAAATACTCGGTTACTTCTTGTCAGAGTAGAGATCATATCCCAGCTCTCTACCTAGGAGCATCCCGACTCCTCACTGTAGAGGCAGCATAGAACACCCCCCAAAACATGACCTTAACTAGGCTTCTCTACTTCAGAACTCTGGGAAAGGCATCACTCTAAAATGTGGACGAGTAAGATAATGAGGGCCGCAGAGAACACAGATGTGTGCGGACTCCAAAAGTGTGTGTGTTTGTGATTCAGAATACACACAATGGGCCAGGAGCAGTGGCTCACGCTGGTAATCAGCAATTTGGAGGGCCAAGGTGGGTGAACTGCTTGAGCCCAGGTGGTCAAGACAAGCCTGGGAAACATGGCAAAACGACATCCCTACAAAAAACACAAAAATTAGCCAGGCATGTAGCAAGTGCCTGTGGTTCCAGCTACTACTTGTGAGGTTAAGGTGGGAGGATCACCTGAGCCCAGGAGGGTTAGGCTGAAGTAAGCCAAGATCATGCCATCACACACTCCAGGCTGGGCAAAGGAGTGAGACCCTGTCTTAAAAAAAGAAAGAAGAAAAGAATATGAACAATAAAAAAAACACCTGTAACTTGAAAAAAAAAAAGAATAAAAAGAATATAAACAATGAAAAAATTTTTTAAAAAGACATGTGGCTACTATCTTTTTTTCTTTTAGCTCATCTGAATTTTCTACAGTAAATACATTAACATCACATTGCCCTTTCACAATGGGGGAAGAAACCAGAAAATATCAGTGAGAAAAATCAGCACAAGATGTCCCAGTCCCCCCAGCACCCACACAGCTCTTTATAACGAAAAACGTACATGATTGATCAATTACCTGAGCCATGGAAGATCTCAGAATATCCTTCTGTTATCTGTGAATGCAAGAGACAAACTGGCCGAGCAGTCATCCTCTGTCAACCCCTAAATGTTTTGTCTTCTGGCCCTGATTATCAATGAAAACTACTTCAGAATCAGTAACAACGTGCTTGATTTCCATACCCAAATGGGACATCACAAAATCAGTAAGTAGTTATTCTTTCTTGCTAAAGGCTTAATTGGAGAAGCCTCTCCAGTTGTAAAAACAAGATATTTAAAAATTCATGTTGACATGTGAACTAGAAATATAATTCAACACACACATATGACTGCTTGTTAGAGGTTGTCATGGCACTGTTGTTTCCAGAGGGCAGATTCTTTGCTATGGTTTAAGTGCAATGTCTTTATACAGGAAAATACAATCCTACTTTGATGAGACATAAACCATTCAAGAATGATGAAAATGTAATTTGGAATAAGAGGCAGCAAGATATAGGTAAAGCCATAAAATCTTGACTGTAATTGTCAAGAAGGGTCTGTTTAAGGCTCAAAGGCGATCCTTAAAGATAACTATAGTCATTAATCTGAATCAATGGATTCTATGGCACACAGTGTATTCAACGGTGGCTATTATTTATTTTACCAAAAGAAATCATTAAAGCAGAGAAATACATTTTTATATTCACCTTTAACAGAGCAACTTTGTTGTTCATTCTGAGGCTTAAAAAAAAACCCAAACTAGGCTGGGCATGGTGGCTCACGCCTGTAAATCCCAGCACTTTGGGAGGCAGAGATGGGCAGATGGCTTGAGCCTAGGAATTCAAGACCAGCCTGGGCAACATGGTGAAAATCCATCTCTACCAAACATCCCCTTCCTTTCACACAAAAAAATTAGCTGGGCATGGCAGCATGCAACTGTGGTTCCAGCTACTTGGGAGGCTGAGAAGGGAAGATCACCTGAGCCCAGGAGGTCAAGACAGCAGTAAGCTGAGATTGTGCTACTGTACTCCAGCCTGGGCAACACAGTGAGATCCTGTCTCCAACAAAATCCAAATTAGTAGTCACAAGTTTATTTAAAACTACGTAATTTCTCATGATGTATATTCCCCAAAGATACGAGCATATATCATTAAAAAATTAACTCATTTTAAGTAGAATGACAGCACTCATTCTAGAGCCAGCAAAATGGAGGAAGTGCATACACAGGCTCGTACACATGGTAAGTAGCTTCTAATTGCAAGTAACAGAATATGTAAGCCAATAACTGGGACTCAAAAATCAAAACTTCCTAAGAAGCCTGGGATTTTGATATTATTCTGGAAAGAGACACTGATTTTTTTTAAACAGCATTCTTTTGAATTGCTCTAGTTTATCCCCACATAATTTAAGGAGTAATGCTCTCCTGGGTAAGTATATTCCCTTTTGAGGGGGAAAAAACCCCTTCCTTGACCATTCTGAAGGAATTGATTAATTTGTTTTCACCTTCCAAGGAGTAATAATGGACCCACAAGAATGCAAAACGCCTTTAAGGGCTAAAGAAATTTGTTTAGATTTTGCTCAAACCCAGTATTTCTATCTAATACCCTTTGAGAGCTTAAGAATTGTTATTATTTTTACTAATAAATTTACTGTAATTCAAAAAGAATTTTTAAAAAATCTGGTTAACATCCACAAACTTGAACAACAGCAAAAAAGGTAAAATTTCCTAGAGACAAGCTGCTTTTGTACATCTTGTGACATTTTATTCTAATCTATTATATCTCCTACATATACCTGTTAAGAAAGTTTTTCTCCCCACTGAAAACTGCAAGATTAAAATAAGCATTATGTGACACCACAGTAAGACACTGAACCTAATCACCAACTCTAGTTACAACTGAATTCACACTATACTTTCAAGTCTGAGGAAATGCTTAACTAAAAAACAGCTGAAATGAAGTTGCTTGGCTACAAAAACATTTGCTTCCTATCCACTGATAAATTTAGTACTTGACCTTTAAAATCCTAAATTTGATTGTGCACTAGGAGCTTTTTCTTAAAATAGGTAATTTAACAAAATGAAAAACTGAAGGGAACACCACACATTTTTTGCCTTAAAAACAAAAACACTCTCTTATAAACTATCTACTACTTAATTCTAACTGAAAGAGAATGGGAGACAAAAATGGAAGGCAATGAGAAAACCAATGGCTGTCTTCCTTGTAATGAAAAAGCTACAAAACTTTATAACAATCTAGCTGTGTTTTGAAAATAAGACTTCCACATCATATGCTTGTCATCAAATTATATGCAACTGTCATTTTTTTCTTGCCCAGAAATATGAAAGGATTTACAAGCCTCAACTTTCAGACCAACAATGTTATAGATTCTAGGGGGCACCATGTGTTACTAATAAGCTAACATTTATTCTGAATATAGCCTGGCATAAATTTTAAGGAATCAGCCATATAATAATAAAATGTCCATTTAATTTAAGCAAAGGGAAAAAAAGAAAGGTAAACTGTAATACAGAAAAAGACCTAGTAGCAGGAATATCCTGAGTTCCTATTCCCAGAAAAAAGTGCACACCTGTACCTGTGTTGTGTGAAAATATATCTGTTCAAAAAGATTAATGTTTTCAACCTAGCTCATTTGGTACAACAGCCAACTCAGTATACCCATTCTTACTATGAACCATATGCTTCTGTTTTTTAAAAGCACATCTCATTGTGTTTTTAAATACTGAGAAGCAAGCAGTAACCTCTTTTCTTAAGCCACACCTGACTTAAGTGCATTCATGTGCCCATGTTTCTAAGGGAAGAAATCCCATGAATGCCAGCCCCACTCCTACTGTACTGACCCAGGGTCTCTCACAATGATCAAGATCAAGATGCCAGCCAGGGTTGCAGTTATCTGAAAGTCTGCCTGGGGTTAGCAGATTTGCTTCCCTGTCTCACTCGCATGGCTGTCAAGTGAGTGGTAGTTTTCAGTGGGAGAACTCTCCCCATAGGACTGCTTGAGTATCCTCAATATGGTAACTGCCTTCCTCCAAATAAAATGACCAGAAAAAAATGGAAGGACCAGGTGGAAGCTATCTTGTCTATGGACTGGCCTTGGAAATCACATGGCATCACTTTTGTTACATTCTATTCATTAGAAGGGAGTTAGTAACTCAGTAACTCTGGTGTACATCCAAGGGGAAGGGGGATTAGGCTCTATCTTTGTAAACAAAATTGCCCAAGAATTATAATATATTTTAAAACCTCCACAGTGCCCAAGAAACTATTAGCCATTTTAATCACATATTAGCAAAAGAATGAAGGAGGGAGAAAAGGGGAATGGGAGAGGGACCACTAAGGCAGACTTCCTAAATGACAATCTGTTTCACACGTTAATAACATCAAAACTTCAAAACTCACAACTAACAACACAGGAAAACTGAATGGCTTGGAGAATTTTCCATTCATCTAAGCAGTACACAGAAACGAGTTTTTTTTTTTTTTTAAATGTCCTCATACACAACAAGGAAAAGTGAGACACAAATTCCCAGAACAATCTTCAAACTGAAGAGCTTGGATGGAGACAATTTGTTTAAAAAAAAAAAAAAAATCCTCATTTTTATACTGTTTACTAGTACTGATAAAAGCTTATGTGTAAAAATAATACATTTTAAGGGTAAGAACCTTCACAATGTTTAGTCATCTTTCAAATCACTTTGGGAAGGTGAGTGATTGGTAATCTCCAACCAGAAATATAGGAATGCCTTTTAAATGTTCAAAAAATATCATGTGGGTTTTGTACCACTTAAGCATTGTAAAAAAATAAGAAAATTATGAAAATGCATTGGGAAACAGATACCAGGGTTCAGCCTCTTGTGGTTTCTCTGGATGAGGCCAAAAGCCCTTGGAGGGGAACAGCTTGGATTCCAGTGAGCATGTATTATGGAAAGATATGCAACACCACTGTTTTACTCATCAAGTTATTTCTGAAGAGTTAAATGTCATAGTGCTGTCCACAAACTCAGCTATATTATACTTGCTCATGACTGCAGAAACCCTTTCAGGCCTCTGTGAGGAACCTGGAGAGATCTGAGTTTGTCCCTGTATTTCTGAAACATGACCATGGTAACTACTATTTGTGGTCTCATTTGGGAAACACCAAATTCATCCCACAGATTACAATGCTGGGAGTTTCCATTTGATGGATCCATTGAGGAATACTCATGATTAGTGAATATTAATAGCTGATCTGAGAGAGCTCCTCAGGTAGTAACCTGTCCAGCCAACATACAGCAATTCATTCAACCCTTGTTGAGCCCTGGCTATGTATTAGGTAGAAGACAAATATAGAGTAGCCGTAAAAGAGCAAAGCTGGGGGTCAGCTGGGCTCTCTTTTATTATTTGCTAGTTATGGTACCTTGAACAAGTTATTCTAGTTCTCTAAGTTTCAGTTTCATCATCTATAAAATGAGGACAATGGTACCTACCTTATCAGCTTGTTTGTCTTAGTCTACTATAGCATAAATACACAATGAATATAATTTTCTCCCACTGGTACTCCCTTAGCACCTTCCTCACACTACCTCAGATCCTTCTTCCTATTTTACCCTTTGCAGTTTCTAAGCTTCCTTTTTCTTTTAGAAAAAGAGAGAAAAGGAGAAAGAAAGAAACAGCAAAAGAAAGAAAAAAAAGAAAAAGAGGAAGAGATTTTAGAAAAAGAGAGAAAAGGAGAAAGAAAGAAACAGCAAAAGAAAGAAAAAAGAATGAAAGAGAAAGAAAGAGGAAGAGATTTTAGAAAAAGAGAAAAGGAGAGAGAAAGAAACAGCAAAAGAAAGAAAAAAAAAGAATGAAAGAGAGAAAGAAAGAGGAAGAGAAAGAGGGAGAGAGAATGGGATTCTTGTTTTATTGCCCAGGCTAGAATACAGTCTAAAAATGGGTATTAAAAACCTCTTTTATGCCAATAATTGTGCTTAACAA